>JABJVR010001429.1:0-19186 GCA_025773905.1 Chitala chitala
CCCGCGCCCCCCCTCACTCTGTGTGTCTGTCTGATTGTTTGTCTGTGTGTGTGTGTGTGTGTGTGTGTGTGTGTGTGTGTGTGTGTGTGTGTGCGTGCGTGCGTAAGGGACCGGGCTGCCTTCCAACTATGATAAATCTATATTTAAACAAGGGACTGAGGTTTTCAGCAGAATTAATTCAAATGTTCAATTTAATGTCCTGTTTAGAATTCATGGGTGTTGAAGGACTCTTGAAGGTCTTTTGTTATTCATAATCAGCTTGGTTAAATTTTAATGGAAGTGTATGCATTAGAGCTAAGTAAATTAAAATGTAACATACATGACTAATTTTGTATACCTGTAAACCAATTACACTAGGCGCAAAATATTCATGAAAACGAGCTGTATAAATTATATGCCTTTTTCACAACATGCTGATGGTATTCAGTAGTGAAAAAATAAGATGATATTGAGCGACAGTTTCTCAGGCACATTATTATTTAATGCATGGTACAGCCTTGTATTCAAAAGGCCTTTTCACTTTTTATTTCCCTCAGCCCTACCTATACCTGTACAGGTGGGTGATGCCGTGGACAGGACAAGAGCAAGACTCCTCAGGTATTTCAGAAGGACATCACCTGAACAAATGTTTGTGAACGCATTACCCTGGGTGGAACAGCAGGTGGCACAGTATTTAAGATGTGAAATTGCTAAACTGAAGGTTGTTGGTGGACGCCATGACATGTGGTTTACTGTATTGTCACTGAGTATCTGTCTTTTTGTACTTTTAGTAGACTAATTCAAGGAAATGTAATTTGTATGATTAGGTAGATATTTGAATAAAGGTATTAGTGAAGATATTTGAATAAAGGTATCAGTTGTAGAATAAGGAAGACTGGGCTGCTGTGATATGTGTCTATATGTTATCGTCAATGTAGGCTACACCACATCTTTTCCTCAGTGGATGCTTTTTCCTGCTAATGCATTGGTTTTCTGATTTGCAGAGTTGATTTACTGATTAGATTTTTAATTGCTGCTTAATTACAGATTATTAATGCTATAAAAGCAGCTGTAAGTGTTATTGGCTGTGCAGTTCTGCTGTGTGTGTGTGTGTGTGTGTGTGTGTGTGTGCATGCGTGTGTGTGTGTACGTGTGTGTGCATGTGTGTGCATGTGCGCGTGTGTTCGTGTGTGTGTGTGTGTGTGGGCATGTGTATGTGTGCGTGCGTGTGCGTGTGTCCGTGTGTGTGCGCATGTCTGTGTGTTTGTGTGTGTGTGTATTTTAGCCTCCCCCCTCGGGGACCACATGACTCTTCCAGTCCAATGCAAAGGCACAAATTCAGGTACATAAGAAACGGATACCCCCCCACCCCAATGAAATTCAGAGAATCGGTGTGGGTGATACTTGTGAATTATTCTCAGTATGTAAACCCCAGAATGCTAAACATATTTTTAAAAATTAAAAGTCGGCATTAATATTTCAGCTGCGTCTGTCTGATGTTGCACTAAGACATAAGGGAAGACTTGATGTAGAATTCAGACAGGATTTGCAGAGGGTTTGTAATCTGTCTAAAGCATGTAATTGTAATCTGGGTAAAGTATGTAATTATAAATCTTAGATTAGCCTGAGTGCATGCATGGCTAACTAAACATGATTTCGACGGCGTATCAGCAGGTGTTAGCCGCATGCATTTTACAATGAACCATAAATGAGTCAGTGTTAGTCTGTTTCGCTCACGTAACTAGCACAGCTAGTGTGTGGCATGACTCGTGACGGACCGATCCCAGGTTCGTCAGCACTCCCCAGGTGAACACACTGGGGTCCTTCCTCCTTGTTCTCAGCTCTTTGCGTCTTTCTTTGTTACTTTCGGGTACTCCCGGACTTCCGCTCCACGGAAAATTTACCATTACATTTAGTAGTTGCTAAGTAGATTGCCTTCAGATAGTTGTGTGAACCATTTATACATGGGTGTCACGCTTGGATAACTGGAGTGGCTGTTTGCACGTGTTGGTGGTGCCAAGCGTGGATTTGGGTCAGGATTTTCAGAGTCCCATTCCGCCGGTCTCCTTTCAGCAGCGCCGTGCTCAGATATGAGTGGCGTAACACCTCAAACTGCAAACGTCTGAAGAGTGACTCCTAATAGATGCTTTTGTTGTGCTCAAAACCAAACATGATTTCTGGTACCATGAAAAACAAAGGCTGTTTAACAAAGAACACCATTGTAAAGTTATGTGGAACATTATGCGATAATTGAAAGCTGTCTGAATTGAATTATGTGATAGATTGAACACTAACCCTCAAGACCCTGATTATAGCTTGCAAATTTGCCACAAGTTGTTTTGTTACCGGCGGTGTCGTTAGGTCCGATCATTCGGGGTTTCAGCCCTGAATATTTTAAGCCCAGCCCCGATTGGAATAGGAGAGGTTTTATAGCAAAGCAAACTGACAAGCCCCAGGCAAACTTGATTTAGCCCCGGATATTTTCAATAGCACAATATGTTGTAGTATGCCCTTGGTTAAATGTGGTTTCCTTTTCTAGACCTTGAAACAGAGTTTTCTGTTGTACAGTTTCTCATTGTTTCAGCTGAGTTCTGTGTCAGATAGAAGATAATAAAACTGAAATTATTTTATATCTTTGAAATAAACAATTTGCTTGAATCAAAATACTCAATTTTTTGGTAGCGTTCTACGGAAACTTTAGAGCTTAAGCTTAAAGGGCGAGATATTGTTTTAAACAAACTTTTCCTGACAAGGTCTTTAATCACGCAAGGTCGCTGCAGAACAACGAGATTCGGACACGATTGGTTCAAATATTAGGTCCTGACCTGAGTTATAGCAACGCCGCTCAGGACAAATTGAAAACATAAATGGATTCATTTTATCAGTCTGTGTTTTAATGTAATGAAGACAAAGGGTCTGTTAGCCGACCTGACCAGCATTACAACTAACCAGGGCGATAAGAAGTCATGAAAATGCACCATCGAGCAGAGGCGTGACCCTGTAGGCCTCAGCCGCCCTTCCAGAGCCTGCAGAGATGGAGCGTGACCTGGTTTGGACCAGCAGGGTGGGCAAAATTTAGTCATACTGGGGAAGTGCTGGATATGTTGCTGAGGAAATGGGGCCAGATTTAGACCTGTGAAAGATAAAAAGCCCAGCCCCACGTTTAATAAACTGCACTTTGATTGGCCCAGACCGGATTCCCCGGCAGGAGACCTTTGACCCCTAAAATCCTGCAGTCCCTCATAACACTAAGAGAAAATGAGAGAGGGGTCCACCTAACAGATGTAACAGGAGGTTAATTAGCTCCGCTGTACAGTTATACTTGAACAGACAAAACAAACATTTCCCTTATGGTCCACTGAACCAAATTATCATTATACTTCCAGTAAAATTCATTCTCATTTCCTCTGACATCAGACAGAATAACTTGTCAGGGGTGTTTAGACACATGCAGGAGTGTGACACGGTGAGCAGCGCCATGGCAACATAATGCTACTTTATGGTTATGACCTCATTTTTCCAGTGGCAGCTTGCTTTGTAGTTTTTTTTCATGGCGGCTTTGCTAATCAGCCCTCCTCGTACTGCAGTTGTCGGGGGCAACGCGGAGAGTTCACGCTCTTGTGTACCACGTTACCTTTCTCGTGTGGGGTTGTTCCTACATTCATTATTGGGTAGAAATGTGGCATGTTTTTGTCAGCATCAGCCATAATTCTGTATTCTGATTCAAACGTGATTCTTTCTGCTCTTATTTAAGAGTGTGTAACAAAGAAGCTCTCAGGAAGAGGAAGAGTAAACTGCAGTCATGTTGGGCTGAATTTGTGAAGACATTTCCTTTTGTCCACTGTCCATTATATTTATTCCATTAACAGCCTAGTGAAATGTACTGTGGCTTGACAGGGAATGTAACCCACAGCAAATTCAACACTGTCCTGCTCGTTAAACACACGGAAATCACTTGCTGTAATCCTGGTGAAATCTAATGCATCTTAAAGTGCTGAATTCAAATACATTTCAGCGGCTGTTATTGCATAAAGATGCTTGGTCGCACACATGATTAATACGTGGATTTCACGGGACAATAAGAATTCACTGTTTTAGTTACGAAAGCCGGGGGATGAACATAAGGCATAGAAAGGCAAATCTTCTGCCATATCTCCTGCTGTGTTACTGACCAGCTCTCATAAGTGTGTCTCCATAAAGCATATATGTTGGTCATCACATTACACTCTGCTCACTGTTTGCATAATACTCTTAACATATTTTTTAATACACTTTTGTGCAAGCACCGTGTAATGATGTACCAGCATGCGAAAGGGACGTTTTAGCAAAAATTTAAAAATAAAAAATATATACATTTTTGTTACTAAATAACAATCTGAATCATATTCTTGTGCAGGACAGAGACGGCTTTGGTGTTTTACTAGTGTAGAATGCTGGGAGAGGGGTGTGGCCCAACTGAAATCCTACCCCTGATTGGCCAGCCTCATGACTGGTTACACTTCTACACTTCATTATTAGGGAATCTGAGGCACGCTGTCTTGGAGGTCTGCTTCACTTGTACAGCTGTAGCCTGTGGCTCACTGACTGTATTTCTGACTGTATGAATGCCCCAGGTGCCATCCCAGGTCACCTGAATTTTTTCAGGAACCTCCCAAATACTTTATACAGTCTACAGATCATGCAGTCTAAGCACGACTGTAAGAACAGCAAGAAACGACACAGAGGTAGTCAGTGCAGTATTTAACAATGGGCTGCAAGATGTGTCAATGGCATAATTTTGTTTTCCACACCAAAGTACGTAACATGCTTCAGGAAATATTCAAAGGATTAAGCAGGTAAGGGTCATAAGCTGTGTGAGACATTCTGGTTAAACATGTCTGCTGAGCAACTAAATGGTAATTAAAAATTAAAGCTTTTAATACTTTATGAATCACGATTTAGCTGATTAAAGCCAAAATTCAGGTTTAAATATTTGTGATGCAGTTTATGTTTTAATATATACAGCTTGTACATTTTTTCTAAACAGAAAGTACCACATTTCCATTACAGAACTGTGTGGAAATGCAAAAAATAGTACTCGATCTACTAAATATGTATGTTCACAAATACTGACCTCACTTTCAGTGTAGTAACAAACTTTATAGCATGACTTCCTTTGGTTACTTGTCCTGTACACAATATTCTCCTGCTTTTTCACAGTACATGGGAAATGCATCAGATTTTACATATTCAAGCCAAAATGTTTGAGTTTGAAAACTTTCAGCTGAAGGGAAAGACTGCTGGCAAATAAACTTTGTATTTTCTTTTCCCCAGTGAAGTTCACAAGCAACCTCCTGAAGAAGAGGTCCTCAGGGTACAGCCAGAGAGCTTGGCATCTCCGACAGCGATGACGCGGCACGGAGTAGCTGTCAAACAGGGCCGCGTGTCGTTGTCGCTTCATTCAAGGGTCACTGCGGCCCGTCGAAGCTATCAATAAAATCTGTGTCCTGGATTGTCAGGAAACCTGTGAGATTTAGAACGCCCTGTGCAGGCTGGCAGTGACGGCCATTCTTGGAAGAACTGTGTTTGTCGGTAACTCAAAAGCTAAAAAAATAAGGTCAAAAAAGACTGTTTCAGGTGGGTAAGACTCAGTGTCAATAAGGAAGTGTAGCTGTAACTGGAAAGCTAAGTCTAACATTTTAACTCTACTCTACGTCCATGCCCTGTAAGTAATAATTTAGTAGTGTTCAAGTTGTGGAAGCCATCACATTAATCTGCAAAACAGCGGTTATCTTTAGCCTTTGAGTATCCAAACCTTGGTTATCCAAAGTGCAGATCCTTCGGTGGTATGGACCGGTGCTAACCACTGTCTTTTTAATGAGGATTTGCCAATTTTTATGCCAGTCTGTGTGTGACAGCTATACTTGGTGCAGCTATAGCATTTCTATAGAGATGATGCAAAGTAGGCTGGTTTTGTTTGGAGTACGGCTCAGAGGAATCGCTCTAGAACTCTTAGCAGAAGTCCACATGCCACACCAGACTTCTCAGAGCACAAGACGGTAAGGAAATGACTGTTGTCTTGCACGGACTCCCCCATGGTTTGGAAGCTTTTGTTGGTGCCAGTGTTTGGTGCAGCGCCGCTGTTAGCCATTTGAGGTACATTAGATCCATTTTTGTATAATGAACATCGGAAGCAAATCGTCATGAGTGTGCTTCAGTGTAATTCTCTGGTGATCCATCTTCTCCAGGGCAGCAGACGACTGATACCCGCTGTAACATTGCACCATGGTAGCACCGTGCTTAATGGACAGTAACATTGCAAATCTACTGTGGGCTTTGCTGGGTAATGGTGTCACCATGGGAAGCCCCGGAATACAAGGTGAGCACTTAGGAGTGCTCGCTCTAATCTTCAAGCAGGATTTCAACAACCTTCGGTCCTGGTTTGCAAGAAAGTTTTTGTGTTTTCCTTCTGGTGATCCCTGTTTTGACGATGCTGGAACATATCAGGCTCTTTTGAATGACAGTGGCTACGATTTACCATGATTGAACACTCGGAGCCCCAGACAGCTATGCTGTGTTCTAACAAAGTCAACTGTGGCAGGAGTCATTTGGGTACTTTTCTTGGTGTCCACTATGGCAACTCCATCAAACTAAAAATGCACAATGTGACAAGATGGACAGACGCAATCTCGGGTCGTAGTTCTCTGCGTCCTTTAAAGAGAAAAACAACTTTCATTCTAGACGAGGTGGAGAGATAAATTCGCTGGTTGGAAGCAGCATTTAAAAAAACAAAGAAACAATCGTGAATCTTTGCAGGCACGGGGAGTGGAGGGGGAAAGGCGGGGGCATTAGCCTGAGAAACGGGCGGCAGGAGGGCCAACGCAGTGGCGGCAGATGGAAAAGCAGCAGGTGCCGAGGCGTGATGGGACTTCGCATCCCATCATGCACGTTCCACAATGATGCGGCCTGACAGGGAAGGGAATTAATGCGCTGCAGAATGTGCTCTCTGCGCATTAGCCAACTCTCGGCGCCTTCACCCTGCTCTTCTGAGCTCTTTGCCACTGACAGGCTGTTTGGATGCGACACCCGACAAAAGAGAAGTGGGGGGCGGGCCAGCCCAGCCCGCTGTCGGTTTGGCCCTCCTGTCACTCAGTAGATTTAACATGGACTAAGTGACGACAAGAAGAGCCCGCTGGCTCTTCCCGCATCCCAGAGATTATTCAAAACTGCGTCTCCTAATGCAGATGTTTGGAATGCATTAGGGCATGCGTGGTCGCTAGCGCGCCTGCTGGGTGGAATTAGAGCTGATGAATTGAATTTTCGGAAGCGAATTAACGGGAGCAAACAAATGCAGTTGCCGTACATTCACTGATGGTGTGCGCACACCTGCCGGTACCTGGGGGGGCGGGGCGGAGAGCGAGAGTAAGAGAGAAGGCTGAAGCTGCCCTCAAATTAGTGTGCAGGAAGGGAGCCCAGCGCCATGGGTTGCCAGAACGAACACAGAGTTTGAGGTTTTTTTAAGTTTCATTCTTGTTTAGGAAACCACGCCCAACTTGGCTTGGCGTTCGGTTTCACAAAAGCTGGCAAGGGCTCAACAGGCACTATTGTGACTTTGTGTGTTCCTTAGCCAGAGAGTAACATTCAGCTCCTTAGCGAGCCCCTGAGCTGTTCTACACAGGACGTTTCTACAGAATCAAAGGTTAATACACTCCCTCCCGCCTGCTTTTTTGTTAATAATGTGCATTTTGTTCTGGTATAAAAGCAGAATAACAAGAGCAGCAGTGACATATGGCTTCCCCTTCCTTATTTGTCCCTCTCCACTCTGCTCAGTTTGTACCGTTTAATTAAATGTTCTCGAGTTCTCTAATGTCTAAAAACAAACCATCTCTAATGTCTAAAAACATAAAAAGCCTTGACACTGACCCTCTCTTGAACCTGCACTGTGGTGCAAGGTTGTACTTTTTCTGGATCTTTTCCTCTGTTTTTTATCAAGTCTTTATGAAATGTACTTAATGGGCACTTTTCCTCTCAAAGAGACCCAGTAAGCACAACTGCTGCAAAGACGGAATTATAATGGTTAAACTTAATGGTTAAAGTTGGTTCAAATGGCTATTATCCACCTTTATGTATAACGTGAATCACCTCTTAGGTCTAAATACGCCCAAATCAGATTTAATACATCTGCACAATAGGATCCAATTTATAGAAGTGTTTTAAATGAAATGCTGAACTGCAGGAAGCAGGTAACCGCCAGGTCACCAGGTGTCCCCCACAACTGAATCTCATGGCTTCAGTTTTAGTGACACTGTTAAAGCTTCTTACACCCCTTCTCTGCATGAGGTCTATTTCAACACAAGATTAAATGTTCTCTAATCTCAGGTCTAGATTTTATCTTTTTAATATTGAAATGAGTTATTCTCTGAGGTCCAGCAATGTCACTTGGCTTGTGTGACAATGTTAAAGTGAAAACAGAAGGCCATCAAAAATCAGGTCATACAACTTGTGAAGACTGTATGCTTAAAACAATCTTTTATTCAGCAGAAATAGCTAATGGCAGTCAAACTCTGGCCGTTTGACACGGTGCCTTTTAAATCATGACAGGAACTGGTAGCCACATCGCTCACAGTAAGGGGAGGCTACCATAGTGTGTACTCAAGGAACAGTAAAATTAACCAGTGCAAAAATTTAGATGTTAGGTTGGTAGATTTAAAAATAAAAATGGAGCAGTTCAGACAAATTAATTGGAAATGTATGTTTTGACTGCTAGGAATGTCTTAAACACAAGTGATGAAAATAAATCTGAATGTGAAACTTGACAGTCCTTTGACACTTTTTAATTAGAGACAAAAAACAGCTAATTCAAATTAGTCATACTGTCTTGTGGTGATTAGGGACGGGGTTACCCACGGTGGTTTTATTTTTGGTCACCAGTCAATCTTTTCATAGCTTTGGTTTTCAAATAAACCCAAGAGTCAACTCGACAAGAACAGCTGCGTAGGCCGAGGAGCAGGACTGAACATGAGCATGTGTCGAGCCCCTTTGGCTACATCAAAACAGTACGAGAAACACTTTACACAGGCATGCATGGCCCAGGGGAGTGCCTAATCAGCTTTTCAAATGCAGATTTTTTTTTCTTCATTTCCAGATGAAAAGATGACTTTTTTTTTCCAAACCAGTGTTTACCCAACTGGGTATTCTTTTATCGTGTCTGTGATCACAACTCCTCAACAGCCCCAGGCAAAATTTGCTTCCGATTTGTAACTGCCTTCCACGACACGTGTGTCTTTGTGGGAGAGTCGCCTGTGGGCAGTGCCGTCCCATGGGTGTGACAAGAGCTTGGACGCCCTGCCACGTCTCTTCAGCTGTCACGTCGCTATATCGTTTCATTATTTTATGTTCATACTACACAAACTGTACATTACAGCAGGGCATCCAACAGGAAGGGTACTGCGTCCGGTCCGTTTTATTAATTAAAATAAATTTTTTGCTCGTAGAAAATATGAAAATGCCATGTGATTGGTTTAGTGCGCGTGCACGGACAAAGTGCTCGCGTCAGTGTGCATTGTCACCCTGCCAGACAATTGATCCAGCTGCTAATTAGAGTGTTCAGGAGTTCAAGGTACAATAGGCATTCCCCGGAGAAGGGTCCTCAGCCTGCTATCATTTAAAGATAGCCCACATTCCCTCACATTTTTAATTGAACTTCTAAAAAAGTTAATAGCTTTCACTGAAGCATTCAGCCAATCTGTTCAAGAGTAGACGTGCGCTGACTACGAGTGATTATTTCCGAATTATCATGTATTAAATTATTAGAATATAATACGTAGATTGTGATTATGTGCATGTTTTTTTTTTTTTTTTTGCTCATAGACTGTATATTATGTTACATCCGTAATGGTATAAATATTGAATTCTCTGGTGTTTTTATCCGTGAAAGGAACTTACTAATCAGTTTTTTTTCTTGGTAATTTAATAAGAAAAACTTAAGGGATGGAATGAAAAATAGTCACTTCAGAGTCATCCCTGTCAAATCCATGCTGTCCTGCATAAAGGCGAACTGCAGGGTGTCGTTCATTAATTTGTTGGTAATGACATCCTCTGGTGGAAGTGGTCAGTGGCACTTCTCTAAAATGGACGACTGCTGTTAAAAAGACTACCTAAGTAAGCATATTTCCAAAAAGACTTGAGAGACAAGCCATTTCTGCAGCGATGTAAGCCTGCAGTCCATAATTTTGGCTTTAGGTGGAAATAACAATGTGTGTATCATTTCAGGTATAAATATTACCCAGTTGCTTCTGTCTAGCACCAGATCACACGAGAAGCTTTTCGTTATCAGGATGAGAACTTTCTCTTCAGCAGCCTCAGGTAAACAGCTTGACCATGGTCAAGTACATTTGTGGGAATCCTTTTAAAAAGGAATGTTTTCCCTTTGTTGAATTATTCCATTACAGAACTTGGCACAAGTCAAAAGAATCACAGCGTGATCCTGTTGTGAATAACGCGTACAATGTTTTAACTTTGAAAGGCCAATTTGCATCTGAAAATTAAAGATTTTCTTTAATCCTTAAGAGTGTGATGTTAGTATGTACCTTTTTTCATTGTAACTTAAGTATATAGCATATGTCGTTAACCAACTGACAGCACTGAACGGCATTTAGAGAGGAGATGATGTCCTTGTATGTAATCTTCTCCCAGGGGGTTGTGAGAAATTGGAGCAGGTAGCAACAGGAGGGCTACTGGGAAGCAGGGCTCACACGGCTCTTGTGTTGGAAAAATGTAACGCAGCACTAGGGATTTGAGTTGCCCCAGAATGAACTCGCCAGCACTCCTGCCCAATTCCAGTGCCCATCACGCCTGCATTGAGAAGAAATTAATGTAAATGCCCTTTAAGCTTTTGTCTTTCAAGCGAGCTGCGATACCCACCAGGGGGCTGTGGCACAAACATGGCCCAGTGGTCTGCCACCTTTACGCCACCTTCTCCCTTTTTCTATTGGTCTGAGCCGTTTGTCTGGAGGCAGCTGTTTCCAGCTGTGTCCCCTAAGCCACAGTGCTGGGGATGGAGAACAGCACTCGATTCACTTCATGTGTAAACCAAGAAGACGTAATCTCAGCTTTTGACCATATCTCTGTCATCCATTTCCAACACCTCGTGATTAACACAAGCCTTCATTAAGCCATGTTTGTCTAACAGAGCCCTGTAAACACAACACACATTCAGAGAGGGGGGGAAACATACACCTGCCTGAATTTCCTCTCAGGATTCTTTTTTTTAGCAGACTGCTGCAAATTTACCTTTACTCACATCTGTTTTCTAAACCACTCTAAATTTATTGAAGTTGTTCAGTACCTTTATTTCACAAGTACATATGAAAGCGGCAGGATGAGATCTGTCAGGTAAAACAGGAAACCTAGAAGACTGTTAGAGGATAAGGTGTACTTTAAGTTAAATATAAACTAGCATGGAAAAGCAATGCAGTCTGCAGTGGGGATTGTTCTGAGGTCTTCCCATGAAATATGGTGACAAACTGGCAACACAACAAGATGCAGAGAAAGGTGGGCGTGAAATTTTTATTCTGAATGTATTACTTGAAGCACTGATGACTTCAGAGCGTTTTGTTGCCTCTGTTCTGGTGTGGTATGGAGCAAGCTGGCACTGAGAACACAATTAGGGAGCTGATGGAGTAAAAGACACTGGACACATTGTGGAACGAGCTGTCGACACCTCTTAATTATCCTCCTCCAGAGCCAAACGGTTTCCAGAACACGTGTTACTGTTGTCGGGGCGACGAGTGTGGTCACCAAACGCAGCCATCAGGCCCCGCCTCCGCTTGCGTGTTAGAGCATCGTTACTGGAATCAGTAGGACCGCATAACGAGCCCAGGCATCACAGGCACTGTGTGGAGGCTGCGCTGTGAAAAATCAACAATTAGCTCACTACGGGGATGTTGGATTGGAAGACGTGGATGTTCCCTGATGACTGGCATAACGCTGATGGTGACGTGTTCCAGAAGCATCCACCTTGATGATGCCTTTCAACAGATGTGGTCCAGCACCGATGCTGCCGCTCTACAGGGGTGCCTTCGAGCTTCGAAGGAGGAAACGCAACGACGTGGAAATCTGCAATTTGGGAATTAAAAACAGAAGGGGGTGCAAGCGTGGGAAGGGGAGGAAGCGTTCTGCCTAATGTCCTGTGATAAGTGCAGAATTATACCAGAAGTAAAACATACAGAACGTCCACAGACGCGTTGTGTTCTTACATTTCTTTGGGAACAAGACTAAGTGTTGTTGCAGCCAGGTGTCACGTGATCACGTGTTTTATGGCTTGGTTGACTTCAGTGTCAATAACACATACTGTCCATGAAATGTTGTGCCAGTTGAATGCTGGGAAGTGACCATCCCCTGTAAATAGTTTGTTCTCTTCCTGTTAGTCAGACCTGTGTGATCCTGTGTGACAGGGGAGTGTCTCTCTGCTCAAGGTGATTTACCCAGAATCCCTCAGCACCCAGGCTGAAGGCCTACAGACAGCACAGCTGTGTGACCCCACAGGGTCCCTGCTTCCTGTTCCCCCATATGTCCTTCTCTTACAGTATATCCTGTTTATTGTTTAATTGAAATAATACTCCTTTTCTACAGCATTTGTCTGCTGTTCACTTTGAAGATTCTTCTTTTAGCACATTTTTAATGCAGTTATGGGGGTTGCATAACCCAGCCTTTTATGTGCATTATGGCTGTATTCAGTGCTGTGTTTGCTGTGTACGGTATGAGCACATAAACTGTTGTGCTTGTGATTGCATTACTGCATTGCATTTAAAATTGTATACATTTCATTAAACAGAATTATTTTTAAAGAAATATTACAAAGGAAAATTTTGAAATTTCATACAGCTAGGATGTAAATGTATGGAAAACAGATGTCCTTCGTGCTCTGAGGACGTACAGAAGACACACGCTGAAACACGTCCACTTCAGCCCGCGTGCTGCCAGTAAGGTATGGCTGTACCTGCTACGGCACTCCACAGTTTATTTTGGAGGGAATTCCGAGACATCACCCAGTAACAGAAGACTGTGACTCTGTTCGCTGATTAATTCTTATCGCCCGGGACTCACGGGCTGCCTGTCTGGCTGTGTGGCGTCTCCAGGCATCATAACGGCGCCCAGCGTCCAGCACCCAGCTAGGAGCAGATGGAGCTGCTGGTCTGGATCTATTGACGCACACGAGTCTTCCGGACACGGCGGGCTACAGACGCTCTGGTGCCGTCGCCTCCCCAGTGTCTGCTCTGAACGCAGCAAACAGAAGTAACACACTTAACGTCTTCCACCAACAGTCACTCGTGTTTCTCAAACCTTTGTATTATCTCTAATGCAAGCAAACAGCTTCTTCCTAACGTCGATATTACAATTTGACTTTGTGGAGGGGTGGGGCTCTTGTTTGTTAGAAAGCAGCAAACCTCAGCCTAGTTTTGCTGTTTGAATTTAATTTTGTTTCAGATGGAGCACAGCTGTGTTTGCTGGAAGGAGGAGGCCCCAGTGACGCACAGACACGCACGGCACCAAAAATTGCTACTGGAACCAGACGTCCCGAGCACTGTGTGCCCTAAGCACTGCGTGTCCCATGAACACAATCAGAATTTGAGATAAAGACACGGTAGCCCTTGGGAGTAGAACCACTGCGCATTTCCAGGGAGCTGGAATGCAGAGTCCGACTTGTGCAGACCAGAGAACGCCACCAATTTGTCTGGGCTGAAGAGTTGCCTGTCTATTTTAATTTCCCAGGATCAAGTGTTTTCAAAAGCCATGAGTCACTAACCTCGGCAAAGTGAGAGCCCATTTCTTCTCATTAGCATTAGTGGGAATGCAGACTTCGATTACAGGAAGAGATGTCTACATGCACAATTGTCTACATCATTAAACTGTTTACACCTATATCATCATGGCAATAAATTTTCATTATCTTACTTATGGTAGAAAACACCATAGAAAACAGAATTATTTTTCCTATTTTGTTTGAAATAATGACTAGTTTGTTTTATGTAAAATCAAAAGCTGTATATTTTTTAATAAGATAATGTGCTTTAGGAGGTTTGGGCTGCTCTGGGCGGTTGTTGTGACATCATGCTGAGAATCACAGACCGGTCGGTGGTGTCAGTTTATCTTCAGTGATGGAACAAAGGAGCACGTTGATTTACATGTTTCATTCACCTAAATTACTGCTTATAAAAACCTTTCTAACCTTCTCAGGAGATAAACTGTTCAATGCAAGCAGAAATTCATACACAACCAGCTAAGGACCAATACTGAATCCCTGCATAAAAAAAAAAAACCAAATTACGTAAACAGTGCAGTAGCCATTGCACTGGGGGACAGCCTGCCAACACACTGAGATTACCACGGAATGTGCATCGGTCCGATTGAGAGGATGGACAGTCAGACATGATCGTGACAGTGGAAGGATGTTGGAAATTAGGCCACATCTCTCACTGCCCTCTGTTCACTCATCTGCCAGAGGAGTGGCAGCAATCAAGGAAAGTGCCAAAGCGTTCCGTGGCATTCTGCTCATGGAGCGGGTACAGCGCAGTGAGAACCAGTTGGCACATCCAGACGACGAGAGCAGAGAGACAGGCGTTCATTTTAAACTCAATATGTCAAGGTTACAAACTGTGCCTGTTAATGGTACAAATTACAGCAGCAAAACAGGACTGACTGAGACTGCACCCTCAATCTTGAAAGCCCCACAAATTTTGTCTGAGGTTATACTGCACATATATTGTATAATCTTCTGCTGTCAGATATGAACTTAGAAGAGTTAGAGAGTTATAATGTACGTCATAACATTAACTCAGTTTTTTTTTTTCTTTTTCTGGTGGTGATGAACAGAGTGGGTTCACTCGACATTTGAAAGAGAAAGAAAATAGGCTACTGGTAAATTAACACTTCGGTTGGGTCACACCATTTTTCCTGTCCTTCAATCCGTCCATTTGAGGTGACATTTCTAATGCTGTTTCTTGGTTTCTGTGTTCGCCCCTCCGATTCTGCCCATCGTACCACTCGCTTCAGCAGCTGACTGAACTCAAACTCAAGATGCAGCCCTCCTGCAGCAGGAGACAGGGTAGCTCTCTGGCAGGCGAGCCACAGAAAGCCCGATACCTGGTATATTTCTGTGCAAAACCTATTAATTCTTTGGTGCACAGTGAAATGAAATTATCCACGCGTTAGCAGTTCACTGGACATGATCTAGAAGGACATACTTTGAAGTGCTGCAGTCCAATTCTATCAAATGTCAAGCTACTGAACTACAGTCACATGGTGCATGGTGTCTAACGGTCTCCTGGCTCGGACAGCCTGCGGTCACTAGGCATGGTTTGTAACGGTCTCCTGGCTTGAACTGCCTGCGGTCACTAGGCATGGTGTGTAACGGTCTCCTGGCTCGGACAGCCTGCGATCACTAGGCATGGTGTGTAACACTCTCCTGGCACGGACAGCCTGCGGTCACTAGGCATGGTGTCTAAAGGTCTCCTGGCTCGGACAGCCTGCGGTCACTAGGCATGGTGTCTAACGGTCTCCTGGCTTGGACAGCCTGCTGTCACTAGGCATGGTGTCTAACGGTCTCCTGGCTTGGACAGCCTGCGGTCGTCTCTGTGCCACTACACAGCCCTTTCGTATTTCTTTGTTGTGGACTACTAGACCCTTGGCTTCAAAAGAAAAAATGAGAATTACCGGAGGTCTCTCTTTTGAACATGGTCTGCTTCTTGTTGATTGCCTGTTCTGATGGAGCTTCAGAAAACCCATACGACAGCAGTCGCATCTCTTGCAAATACAATCAATGGTCAAATTTGTTTTTTCCCATGTCTAAGTGAAAAGGAAATTACTATCTTTAATACCAAAGCCAAATTTGCTACAAGACTTGCAAGCATTTGTATAAATGTAGATTGCACCACTGACAACCAAAATCTCTTCAATGGCTGACTTTTACTTATTTAAAAAGAAAGTACTATACTTGAGATATAAGGACGATTTTTATCCTTTAAGAATATAATTAATATAATTAAGTTAGAGAGAGATGGCGCTTCGAGGCCTGACGTGGACTAATTTTGTCTTCCTGTTTGAAGTGAAAATGTACCTCTCAGCTAGGAGAGGGGTGTGGAGTTCCCTCATTCCCAGACCCCTGTGTCTCGCCCAAAATGTTTCTATCGTTTTCCAATTTTCTGCAGATGGATTTAAATAAAATGCCGGAGCTGAAATGAATTATTGATTAAAGTGCAGAACTGAGAAAGGCAAATGAAACTTTGTGAACCTCAGTGTTCTGCTGTTATCTATTAATTAACCATAAGTCTTAGTTTGTGTACATGTAATTATAACAAGAAAATTTCACCCTTCTGCATATGAACACTGCCTTTATTAAATACAAAGTGCTTTGATTAGTATGTCGGTGTCACAGGACAATTCTTATAAAGCTCATATTAATGTGTGGTCCAGTACAATGTGGACCCTTTTATATACAAAACAATATCTATATATAAGATTAATGCATCATTTTAATTGCAGGAAACTGTATGTGTTTTTTCCAGATAATGTTATTTCATTCTCTAGACTGTTTATACCTTTTCAGTACCAAGGATTTATTGGAAATTTAAAGATAACATTCAAAAGACAAAAAGGCCGAAGAATTCTTTTTGAAAATACTTCCACCATTATCTGACTGTTTCTTTAAAAGGTGAACATGTTAATTAAAACAAGACAGAAATTGTGTATATGTGTGCATGCTGTTATATATATAGATTATTCAGATTATAACGTATACAGTATTCTGGGGTATTTTCATGGCATCATTCTTTTCAAATGCATTCTGCTACGAAAGGTTTGCAATCAAACCCAGTGTAGAAACATCTGCTGTCACAGGACATATGGCTATGAGCATTTATCTGTCTTGTCATATAACATATGGCTATGAGCATTTATCTACCTTGTCATAGGACATATGGATGGATATGTACATGTGTCTGCTGTAAGTGTCCTGATTGGCTGTTTTTCTGATTGTTTGCTAGTAGGTTTGCTTGTCTTTTGGCAGTTTCTGTGACTTCCCATCAAAACGGCGCCCCCTGGCTGTGGTTTTCCTTCTGCATCGGCAACAGCTCCTTGGCCCATCTCTCCTGGTGTCTGCGCTTTGTCATCATGGCTGCTACTGCCCTGGTCCAGTCAGGTAAGAAAGTGTAGCAGGTAGTGTTTTGTGCAGTCCTGATCTCTGTCTGCCCCCATTTCCTTGATCCTTCTGGGAGGGACACAAAGCGTAGGCCTCGGTCATGGTGTCTGGCTGCTGTAACCTTGTTAGCATGTAATGCACTTTTATGGCCATAATCAATTGAGATTAATCAAGTGAAGTGATTCAGTTTAGCCATGAAGCGGAAAGACCTTAACTTTTGATAATGTAATTACGTGATCCTTCTTTTTGTTAACTTATTTGCATAATGAGGAAGAAGTTAATTTAGTGTAAGTCAGTAAAGAGGTAATACACTTAGAAATGTAGTCAAAATACAATTAAATTAGGTTTGGGTGCTTCACTCAAAATTGTTTGTAAAGAAAGTAATTTAAAAGTTGTTTTTCAATTTCATAAAAGTAAATCAAATGAAAACATCTGAATCGTTTCAAACTAGGTTGGATGTTAAAATGACAAATATGAAAAATCCTTTTTCGTTTGTGCAGAAACATAATTAAAACTTTTCAGCTTTTCTAAAAAATGACAGAAGAACATCAATATCCAAACACAAACAAGGAACGATAGAGTGGTTTTGTTTTTAATCGATCCTAAATCAGGCTGAGGTAGGAAGGAGCAGACAGATCACGATGGTGACACTGAATTTAACACATCGGCCCATTTCTTACAGAGAGAGTCATCAGCATAACTCTTCCTAAACATCAGAGTAGGCAAATATATTTACAACATTTTCAGACAGGCATAATTATTCCTTTGAAGTTTTATTCTCAGTTTTTTGATGTGCAAACTCTCTATGGCCAGTTTGAACTGTGACATCACATTCACCATTTTCAGTTCTTAGTAAAAAGTTTTTTTTTCCCATAATGCTCCAGTACATAATGCCCCATCTGAGACCCACTCACACTGTAAATGCACAACAGTCTTCTCATTTAAAAAGACAAAAAGGTTTTATTTGGGCACCGACTGCTTCAGAGGCCCTTGTTGAGAAGTGGCTGTTCAGTTTGAGAGATGAAGAGATTTCTGGAATGAATTAACACAGTCATTTTATGAAGCAATTAACTTCTGATGGAAGAGTGGGCCATCCATTAGACCAGACTGGGACAGACAGACCTCATTAGCTAGGAGTTTTAAATTAATGAGATTTTCTTCTGCCACTCACTCTGGTGGACAAAAGAGCCCTTCATACATGATCTCACCTTTGACTGGAGCGTCCTCAGTTTGATGCGGTCCCTTTAAGAACTCATCCATATCTTTAATGAGGCACTTTGATTTAAATACATTTGAAAAGTGGACAAGGCGTGGCTGTATCTGAGCCAAATTAAAGAACAAAATGACAAAATTAATATGAGCCTCCTGTTGAGATAAATAAAAATGTTATATTTAAAGATACTATCATGCATGACAGTGTATTCAATAAAAAAGTCACTTATTCAGTCTGTGTTAGTTGTAAATTAGATGTCTGAGGATAGGTTCAACTCCAACACATGCAGAAGGTTTCAGTTTTATTCTAACATAAGTCTTGAAGGTCTTGAAGCAAGATGTTCAGCAATAGATTAAAAAGAGCTACTCTGTTATGCAGATTTACATTCCTGTACAGCAGAAAGCACACGGCAGGAGAGGCAGGCGTTGAAATAAAGTGATCTGCTCTCCTCTTTAGAGAACATGAAAAAGACACAGAAATAGATAGACATCTCTTCATTAATTATCCAGAAGTTATCCAGTCCACGGTTAGAAGCAGCCTAGCACTAATCTCAGGGGCCTCTGGGGTTCCAGGCAGGTACACACTGAACCTCATCGTGTGAGTCCTGAAAGAAACCTTCAGAAATCTGGGAAGCCATGCAGAATACAGGAACTTAGAGTTGGTGTTAAACTCGAACCTGCAACATGGAGATGCCAAACAGCAGTGTTGTACCATCTCAAGTGTAAGAGGTGAAAATGCTGAAGTAAGACAATGATGCCTTCCAAGACTGCAGATTTCACTTCTTACTTTGTCACAAAAAGAAAAAAAAAAGTATATAT
>JABJVR010001430.1:7560-19176 GCA_025773905.1 Chitala chitala
CCCCCCCCCCCCCCCACCCACAAACCCCCACCCCCCCCCCCCCCCCCCCCCCCCCCCCCCCCCCCCCCCCCCCCCCCCGGCGGAAAAACAAACATGAAATATGTACGGAAGGAATTTGTGCTGCCTGGTCTATTTTTATAAGGTTATTTTACGCGTTCCTCTTTCTGACTTCGCTTGCGCTGGTCTGTCGGAAAGTGATTCACGGAGCGGCAGCGGACCCGCAGCTGGCACAGTGACGTCACGTTTGTGAACCGCGGTGCCCTCTGATGAGGTTGATTTAAGTAACGCTGCCTTTGTGAGTCACAGGCATGGCATGCTTGCAGTGGTTCCTCACTGCCCCAAGAAAGGACCTCACTAATGGAGCAGGGCCTGGCTGGAGTCTTCAATATCATCACAAAACAAATTAAATTAAATATTAAGGCTCTGGAATTAGAAGCAGAGGTTTGCGAAAGATGGGCCTGAAGGATGGGAAATTTACTTAACCTGTATTGTTGCAGCCAATTATCTAGCTGTACAAATGTTTAAAGTGTACTGTTATAATTACCAATGTCGTTCAAATTAATAATAATCATCGTTATCACATTTCTTTGAATGGTCGGGGAAACGAGGGTTCATTTTGTGCCTGTCATTCAAGTGATTATTTATATTTTTTTAACCACACAGAGCACTTCTCCACATCTGACCTTGCATGGTAATGAAAGCGTTTCATGCATAGAATGTGAAACATTATTTATTTGTTAAGCAAATATTTGTATGCAAAAAACATGTTGTACGGACACAAACAGTGCCTGTTAAACTTCTGTGGACAGTGAGGAGATAAGAGAAATTACTTCTTTGGATGCTGACCGACAGCGGGCTAGGTCAGGGGTTAGTTTTGTCACCGGAAGGTTCAAATTCAGCCTGACCGCTGTCTGTGCGCGTCTGTGTGTGTGCACGTGTGCACATGCGGTTTGTTTCTCCTGTGTTTGCATACCTTAACTCCCATAGATAATAGAGATGCAGCTAAAGTGATGTGGGTGCTCTGAATTGTTCCTTCTGAGTGTGTAAATGCTCTTTAATTGGCAGGCCAGGGTGTATACTACATCACACCTTATGTGTAAGGGTCTCTGTAATGTTGCTTGAAAATTTATTGATAAAAATTACTGGACAATGGAAATGTTTAGAGCTAAATGTATGTCTAAGAAATATGAATGGATTCAATAGCTTGGCTAGCCACTGGATAAACATTCTACCTTAAAAACAAAACAAAACCAAACAAAACAGCATTCTACCTTAAAAACAAACTCCTCATCCTTTTGTTTTAATGCTCCCCAGTATTATCATTGCTCATGGAAATTTACGATAAACAGCACACCACTAACTCCCCCAGATGATGGGGGAATGCCATTATTAGCCTTAACTCTGACTGCAGGTATGTCGTAAATCCGGGCTTTTTGTAGGCCGGGCAGAGACAGAGCTATCACCCTCGCACCAAAGGAGGAGGCCCGTTTTGTGCATTGCATGCTCAACACAAAAGATTGTCCTCCGCTTAAGGTTTCACAGTAGGCGCCAGAGGCCGAGGAAAGGCATGGTTTTAAACTGGGGGGGGTCAGTTTAAGGGTGGGGGCTCTTGCTTATGTTACCGGTGCACAATTGTCATTTGATGTGTCAGGTGATGAATATTGTTTCTCTTTCCCGTCTTGGTAAGGATGAACTGCAGTCACATGTAATCAAGACCCCCTTTGTCTTTCTTTTCATTGGGGCTTTTACTGTGAAGCGGCCCTCAGTCATTCAAATGGCCCATTAGAAGGTGCCTTTTTTTCCCCCTCATGTACTGTGGAATAATGTTAATGAAACCTCATCTGTTAATGAATGGCTCCAGTGTTGACTTCAAATGGCTTTGTTGTTTGGCCTGTGTATTTTTGGTTCACACTGCGGTCGGTTTTTATTCAGAGATTTTCTCTTAACTGCTTCAAACAAATGCTAAAACTAACTCTAAAAGCTTCAAAAGATGGATTTCGGAGGGTGAAACATGTAAAAATATTCAAATTTCTTTTTTATTCGCTAGCAGACTTTGACCTAAAGCTCGCCGAAGACGCTTGCGTGACCTTTAAAGGGAAAGGGGGCTTTTAGCGCCACCGCTGGTGACAGAAGACGGAGATGTTTTCGGTCTGTTACAGAGATCTGTGTTGGAGCTGATGGCAGGTGTTGTGTACAGAGGGCAAGGGAGGCAAATGAAAGGTCAAGAGGGGTCAGAGGCATGCGGAGAACTCGAAGAGTGTGACGGGCAGCTACTGGAGAAGCAAAAACAAGGTGTAGATAAACCACATGATGTCTCACACCAGGTCGAGGACTGCACCGTGTGGGACACCGTAGCTATGGTGCCTCCATACCCAGTACACTGTCGCAAGCCACAACACGTGAGCAAAAGTCATTACCGACTGCAGGCGTGTTACCACCAGCAAAAGGCAGGGATTTGGCAAGTAACGTCCATTCGAGGCCGCCTAACAAATCAACCAGTGGCCGGTACGTGGGCTTATAAAGAACCCATTCAGGCAAATTTGAGGAAGCTTTGCAGAAAAGAGTGCTCTCGAGCCACGAGAATTATTATTTAGCCCGAGGCTTGTCGCTGCTGAAGCAGAAAGGAGGTTGTGTTTGTGCAATGCTGGAGGGCACACAGAATACTGTAGTTTGGCATTCCCACAGCCTGCTAATGATACAGCAGCTCACAATGGATTCGGGCAAAAGAGTGACAAGAAAAGAGAGATTGCTGTGTGTTGGTGGAGTGTGAGGACTTTGCTGACAGGACGCCCACGGATGGTTAATCCAATTGTCTTGATTTCTCCTTGATAAAATTGCAGCTGAAGCTCGAGCTGGTTTTGAATTCAGTCGGTTTGATAGGGTTCATACCACTACGGTTTGTACATTACTTGTATCTATGCACAAGCGTGTACAACATGAATAACATTTAAGGCAAGTTCAGGGAAGAACAATTTCAATAATGTTTGCTGGGGGTTCCATGTCAATCTATAAAGAGATGAGCTGAAATACACCGGCTTTATGTTTTCGCTGTGTTTACCTTGCATGCACTGGCAGCAGAACTGGCTACATGCAGCAGTAGCATCCAGGGTTATTATAATTTAGCCTGAGCTGAATGTTCTAATGTAGCCGCTTTGTTCTCAGAATCTAGGTTAATGAAAAGCTCAGAATCCTGATGGAACTTAATACACCTGTGAGCTGCTGCCCACCCCATCCCACTTTCGCATCAGGCTAAATTTCTCATTTAAGATCCAGCTAATTAATCACGCACCTACCGGCGGACAAAACGCTAAGCCCGCGTAAGGGATTCGCGCGCCGTTTGGGCCCTCGTTTCCACAGGGCGCATGGAGGCCTCCGCTGGGTCCGAGGGTGCAATCGAATCCGCGGGAGCGGCTTATTTGCCAAGGTTGTCGCAAGCATATGCATCAAGACTGAGGATTAACTGAATGGTTGCTCCTAATCTAAATGCATCACTGCAGGGTGGCATTGTTTTGTAGAGCTCATAAGGTGACTACGCTGACCGTCCACCTTTTCAGCATCTCCACCACCTTAGAGCGCAGGGAGTTAAGTGTTCTAATATGCATGGAAAGCATTCATTAAGGGAACAGGACTTTTCATTGAGTGCTGATTCAATTTGTACATGATAACTAACTAATTCCTCCTTGATCTTAATGTTTACGTGGATTCTCCTGCATTTCACACAGCCTTGATTTTTAAAGTTTTTTTTTTTTTTTGCAGGTTTGATCCCAGTTAATATTATACTGTAAAATAGGCTGATATATGTTCGCTTTGGTTTCATGACACCTACATCGCCGCTCTCTGTCATGCGAGCTGGAACCGAACAAATGTCTGGGCAAGCTCCAGCCTATCTACACGAATTCGTTCTCAATGTTTCAGACTAATGATCATCTTTCTTAAACTCATCTTATCTTAACTAAAACATGTAAAATGGCGCAAGTACAAAAATGAAACCTGTGGGTAAATTGAGCAGTGAGAACACTAGTGTAGGCCTAGATTTTTTTAAACATTTTTTTTTTATTCCCAAATAAAACGTAATGCGTTGCTTACTGCTGAAGTGTATCACCGTTCTGGTAAACGTAACGTAACGTTTCAAAATAAGAGTTGTTATCTCACGCTCTCTTCCCTGAATGAGAAATTGAGTTTTAACTTGACCTCTGCTTTTAATCATTTAACTCGGCAGAGGGGATCAAATATGTAAATTAGGAATGCAAATGGGGTTTTAACAAGACATATAGCAAATGCGGTTGCCTCTCCTGATTTTTTGTGACGGTTTGGTCCGTGGCGTTCGGAATTCTTTTTCGCATCGCATAAGCTAACATGATTTGCGCATTTACCATGAGCTAAACCAGCCCATTGAACATTATAAGGCTTTAATTGTAAATTTGGACAGTTATTTATTTATTATGAGCTAATCGATAAGTTCAGGGTCTTTGTTTGGACTGATCAATACCGTGTAATGAAGTCTCTGCTCCAATTCCCAGCCAAGCATTCCTGCTGGGGGTTGGAGTATTGGGCTATTTTTTATTGTTATAAAGCACAATAAATTGGATCGTGTCTTGGAGAACATGCTGGTTTGTTCCTTCAGATGATTCTATGAACCATGCCGGTGTGAGCCACGTTCCCGTGAAGTCCCCCTCCTTCTGAAGCACTTGCGGCACGTTTACGCAAAACAAACAAAGATCACGACCGCTGCGTTCCGAGTCAGGCCCGTGCAAGTCCGCGCCCGTTTGGTCGAAGCTTTGCAGCCGACCGACTTCCACGGCATGGCCGCAGAGCAGCAGTGCCGTTAGCTTATTAAAATGCGTCTGTCTGCATGTAATTTGCGCCTCTGTGTACTTCCAAGGCCAGCTTCGTGATGCGACAGGAGGACATATTTTATTCATGTTTGACCTTTTGCTGTCACGTCCTTATCTAGCCCTTTGTCTGCACATTGTCTCTCCACACCTTGGAGCAAGGGGGCATCTGAAATGCCCCACTGAAATGTAAGCTTCTCCCACCCCCTCCTCCCCCCCCCAACACCTTCCCGCATCTCGCACATCACTTCACGCCCTCGCGTTTATATTAAACCTCTAGTTTGCCGGTTATCGCTTTGGTAGGTGTCTGGTTGCCATGGCTTTCATGTTGATGTGAGTGTGCACGCTGTTGCCATACTACGAGCCTATTAGACTCCGACGACCCACAATGCCTCTGGGCCTGTCCTGGCAACCAGGCCTAGTGGGTACAGCAGGTGTCAAGGGATGCCTTGTTCAGAACAACTGCAACCTTTTCAATATTTTAGTTTTCAGTTAACAAGCGATTTATGTCTCTTTGAAAATCTTACAAGAAGTTACCCACTTACACGTCGGTTGTATTTAATACGGTTAGACTGCCTCGCCTTGCCTGAAATTGCTTGGTGGCGGGAGGGTGATGGGGCAGTGTACGTACTTCAACTGTGGCCTCCAGACTGTAAAAAATATCTGTCAAAACCATTTATGTGCTATGACTGATTTTTTTTATTATTATTTCTAAAACAATGACGCCCTGTTTTAAACTGTGCCTCTCTGTTCCTGAGCACGGTTATTCGAGTTCTGATCTCCCAGCTGGGGTATGTGAGTTTTAAGGGATGTTGGCCGTGTCAGGAGACACACTACATGAACCCTCCGTGTAATGAGGCAGTGTATAAATAGCCGTACTGACCTTGCTTCCACTGTATTTGCTGCTCTTTCCTGCCTTTTGAAACCCCAGACACAGTGGCGGGGGGGGGGGGGGGACCAAAACGTGCACCAAAATCTGGAGTTACTCAGCTGTTTTGGGTTTTACAGGGAAAAACATCTCCCCCTCTGCTCGGAGCTGGTGTTTCTTTAAAGCCGGATCGAAAAGCGCTCAGAAGCTTTGTCGTCGCTGGGTTCATTTGTCAGGCGCGCTGTTACCAGCGTAACGGTTTTCGAGCCGACCTCTGCGATTATAAGGTCAGTTTATCATCGGCGCAGCCATGTTTTCCTCGCGGGTTTTCGATTTCCTTAGACTTGTCTTGCCCGTCCACCACAAAATGACCACCACAGTGGAAGTGGCGGTGGACCGGGTGCTCAGTGAGACCTTGTAGTCAGAAGTGTGTGTGTGTGTGTGTGTGTGTGTGTGTGTGAGAGAGAGAGAGAGAGTGAGCACAAAGGAGCCGCTCTCTGGTTCTGGATGTGCGAATCGCTTCTTATTCTTCACATTAATTATTCAGGTGAAAATGTGGCACATTGGCAAAAGCGAATACAACCTTCCCCTTGTCACAGTACATTCACATGTACATATACTATGCATATATACACTTTGGCATGTATTTATATAGAACAAATATCTTTATTCAGGGACTTCATGCTTATGGGTTTTAGTGCGAAGACATTTCATCGTTAAGCCAGAGCCACGAGCAGAAAAAACTGCAATGCTTGGCACAGAATTAACTTAATCCAAATTTAGCCTGTTTTCTGCAGTACAATTAAGCCGCGTTCCTACAAAGGGCCCCTCCGGTGTCAGAGACGACACAATCGTGCGGTTCTGCTGACAACGTGGCCCTCGTAACGCGCCGTCAGGAAGGGAGCATTCGCATTGTGCCCGAGCTCTTATTACAAGTACCCCCGACGTTTCTACGCAAGGCTCTCATATAAGCCACCAGCACCACTGGAGCGTGACCATCTGACCTGGGATCAGTGCATTCGGATTAATGGGTTTCCCGGCAGCCGAGCGCTTTGTGGAGGGGGGGGGGTGAAAAGCCTATGTAATTTTCGCAAACCCGATGAGCCAGTCAAGATCTTTTCTTCCGTTTTGTGAATTGTGCAACTATTACAGCTGAAAGCCTTTGTTTTTTTTTTTTTTTTTTTTTTTTAAGCGGCATTCGCCAGCGTGTAATAGGCATGTCCCATGTGGACGGGACACAGTAACCACCTCCGGGTCTCTAAGAGGTCTCTGCGTCATTTGTCACAATAAAAGGAACAGAGTTTGTCCGTGCTGGGAGGTCATTACATTAATAAAACCATGCATTTATCCATTTTCTAAGTACTTCCTGGAGGGTATCTCAGCATCATAATGAACTGGAGGGTTGATGTTTCATCAGGTCATTGGTGATAACGTTCCACAGCACGCAGCATCATTTAATAATTTTCAGTGATTTTTTTTTCTTTTTTTAGCTGCTGTGCTCTTTTTTTCCCCATTGGATTTTCAGATCAGGATATCCATGTTTGCAGCAATCGGATCACAAGCATTTGTTTGAAATGTTGTCATCTGGAAGCTCAGCCAACCAATCTAAATAAACAGCAGCAGTGGAACAAATAAACTAGTGGCATCGTGACTACAAGGTCGAACAGTGTAATCCCCACCCACCAACCCAACACACACACACACACACACACACACACACACACAAAACCCTGTACTCTATCTTGTATGAGGCTTGCATTTGTCTCATTTTTCTTGTAGGACTGTATTGTTGAAGAGTGTTATTATTTATCACCACAGCGAAAAAAGGAAGTGTTGCCGATTGCTTTTTACAAATTCTCTGCAACTGTGTGCTCAGCTGAAAGTGGAAAGAGCTGACGACCCGGACCTTAGCTACACGCCCTCCTTTGCGGAGTTCAGGAAGAAACTAGAATTAACCATTTGCAGAAGTTACGCATGGCTGCTAGGACAGCTATGCTCAGCGCCGAGACCCTTCGCTGATCCGGGTGGGCCAGGGTGGTGGGAAAACTGGATCAATGCACAGATTCCTACTTGGTACGCTTTCCTGGAACTCGGCGAAAGATAAATCACCGCAACTCAATGCCTCATGCAAATTCAGCATGTTCCTGGTGATTTTATTTTTTTAAACTCGAGCAGCTGGGACCAATGACTGTCTGTGCAGGAAAATGAGAAGATGAAAATCATAACTGCCATCACAAGGTGACCCTAGGTGTACGTGGTGTACCGTTATGATTATGGAATGTTTTTTAACCACTCTCACATTATCCAGCTACCTTCGGTGTCCATACATCTTCTTGCCGATCGCGTTTCGTTTCCCAGCTTCCTTGATTGCCTTTCATTTAAAGCACCGTGACCTTTTTTTTATCTTTGAAAGATGAGAAGATATCTCTTCTGATCTAAATAGTTTGACATTGCATTAGCTCCATTAATTTACGATATTCTGAAGCCACATAAACACTGTCGGTGAGGGTTATTGACCTTTCATGGTTGTCTGGGATGATATAGATGGTTTAGAAGGAGATGCTGTGTGCATAAACATCTCCTTCCTTGAATGTTGAGCTGCTGGGGTGTCTCTGATAGAATTGTAACACAGCTCTATTTGGCTGCGACGGAACCGGAGGATGCCAGAGACGTTTCACCAACGGTTGAAACTGCTTTCGCAGGGAAGGCAAGCTCATGGTTTTGTTTACACAGGCAGTCGCAAAGATGGGTCTTATTCACATGATGGTCATGTGTGCCTTTTTGCAGTAGCTTAATTGAATGTATCTCAAGCCCCAGTCTTGTGTCTTTCTCCATGATGCTTTTGCAGCCTGCTGTACTCTAATTCTCCAGTTGGCTAATGAGGAGATATGCAAACTTGCAGAGCTAATGTGGATCCTTGTACGTGGTCCAGCCTCATGGAAAATTCAAGATATTTTACCAAGATCCTGCCGTGAAACTTATGAAGTGATACAGAAAATTAGAATTGAGACTTTCTTAATTGCACAAGCCCGTCACATACATACCTTTTGCCTGTTTTGAACTGTTTGAGTTCCAGAATGCTTAATGAAGGCAGACGAGGGATTGTAGGAAGTTTAGCGAGGTATTTCAACATTTTATTAATCATAGGAATCGAGATTTTATGCATTAATGTCATATTTATAAAGGTGAATTTAGGGGTGGGCGATATGGCCAACATGCCATATCATAATGTTTAAGATTTGAATCACAATTCACTATTTTGTATGTTTTGTTTTATTTACAAACCAACCAAACTAGCATGTATGTAATAATGTAAACCATTTAACCAGTAGTCCTATCCTTATAAGAAACAATTCTTGTAGCATTTTAATAAAACTTATTAATGTACCTATGTTAAATACATACAAAAGGAACTGAGTCATTATATAGAAAGTGCTTTTTAGGTATTACTAATTCAGGCCGCAATACTTTCATGTGTCTGTGTGGTTACCTCAGAATGTGTGGAAGATGCTAGTGCAATATTTTAGCAGTCCAATGTTATATAAATACTAAAGTTTTAGTTCAAGATCTAGGCAGTAATATTAAATCCACTGAGACAGATATTGACAAAGAAGTGATGTTTACAGATGTGGACATTATGTAGGCTGACATTGCTTAGTTTCACATCTGCCTTTTTTTTTACTGTAGTTTTGTTGTAGCCTCTGAACACACAGAGATCATGTGATAGGCACTTGCCGGTTTTTTGTATCGTTATAAGAATTCAATTATATCAATTATTCAGTTCAGTTGTATCATGGCTTTTGCAATAACTGTCAAATGTGGATCATGGACTTAATTACTTGATAAAACACTCATCGCCCACCACCAGTGCCATGTGTGTCAGTGATAATCCACCTGCCTGATTCCACTTGTGTGGAATTTTCAGCGATTTAGGACAGGACAGGTCCGGGAGCGCAAAGTTAGGGAAGGAGTGTGTTTTGTTCTGTCCCCGTCAGCATCTGCTTAGTCATCATCAAAGGCCAGTTCTCTGGACACTAGTCAGAGAAGCCAAGAAAACTCACAGTGGTTCACTGGACCAGCATTTACTTCAACCTCCAGGGTATGACTTTCATGGACCAACAGGCCCGTGTGCATCGGACAGGCTGCGGGGCATGAGCCGCACAGCCGGGCCCGTGTCAGCACGTGCAACAAGCCCCCCACTCGCTCCTAACCCCGTTTCCTCCATGGCACAGCACCCGCCCCTGACCCTGAAGTTCTGACGCCCCGCACCAGTTCTGCTCCTCACGACTCTCTGAAGCCCAGCTCACACTCCAAGCCAAGAGCGTCCCCTGGGCTCGGGGTGAAAACACGACATATGTTCATAAAGTAGTACACTGGCTGCCTTTTAATTTGTGTAACGACAAGATGAAATAATTAGCGCAGAGCTTCCTTTGCCATGGTGCAGTGTGAAAAGATTTTTCACCTTCATGCTACAGTTATGGTTTTGGATTTATGGGATAATTCAACCACCACAAGCTCTCAGTATCACCTGAACTGTACTCAAACAAATTAAGCAAAATCATACAGGTTTATTAACAATAATAAAGTCATAGGCTAGCTGTAATTCGGTAACGTTTAACACATGGTCCACATGGTTCATACCTAGTAATGTTCTCTCCATAGTAACCGTTTCCTGTCCATCGTGCTGGTCCTAGCTGAGGTGTGGGCGTGATGTTTCATTACTAAAGCTCAACTTCGATCACCTGTCACTGTAGCTCACACATCTATTAATAAAGCCTTAAGAGAATAGCTAACATTTCTGACTGACAGGCAAGGATCGACTGTTAACCAAGACCGATCGAAGACACATCTCGCGACAGGACAATAGGATAAAAATAGAATATAGATTAAACAAATCTTGCCTGTTTACATTGATGTTTCCCCCCCACCAGATTAACTTTGTCTTGTATTCTCTATGTGAATTATGAGGTTTGTAATGTTTACTTACTTAATAAACATTCCTGCAGGTGAATTAATAGTTTTTAAATACTTTTATGTAAAACTGTTTTTTGTAGTTCCTTTAATATTTTAAACAAAATATCCAATGTGCAAAACATAGCATCAGCTAATTTATCATTCAATTATAAATAATTTGCATTGCAAGTAATCTTTTTTGCTTTAAGCATTCTATAACTGAATAAAAAATAATATCACATGAACTGATCCACGCTCAACACTGCCCAAGTCAGTAAAAGCATTTTCTGTGAAGCGGTACAGGAGTGACCTTTGACCTAGGCTAAGAGTATTGGGGTTGCTATTTGAATGCTAAGAAAGGGCTTTGTTTTCAAATGTGAAAGGGGACAATCTGTAAGAACGTGGGGGTGGGAGCATATTCATCTTTAGTCGTCACGGAGAATGTGCAGCGCTCAGGGGAGAGTGCTCACAAGAAGTCGGATATGTAGGATGTCCTTGTGCAAGGAGCCGGGACACACTAAGCATGTGCGGTACCAGCTGTGCAGCGACGGCACGGGTGGCCTTCTCCAAAGGGATAAGCCGGGACTGGCACACGTCCTGCCCTCGAACCGCCGTTTCATCGAGTAGTGCTGGTGACAGCTGGCCTCCGTTTGCGACTTCACCAAAGTCACTTATCAACCACGGTCTTAGAGAGAGAGAGAGAGAGAGAGAGAGAGAGAGAGAGGGAGTGAGCAAGGGAGAGAGTGAGAGAGAGACGGATGGGGAGAGTGAGGGAGTGAGAGAGAGAGACAGAAAGATAGATAGACAGGGAGGGGAGATAGAGAGAGAGATAGACAGGGAGGGGAGATATAGAGAGAGAGATAGACAGGGAGGGGAGGGAGAGAGATAGAAAGAGAGGGGAGATAGAGAGAAAGACAGAGATACAGGGAGTGGAGGGAGAGAGAGAGAAATAGACAGGGAGGG
>JABJVR010001431.1:0-19172 GCA_025773905.1 Chitala chitala
TCCGGGCAGTCACCGTGTCCACAAGTGTGGTGTGTCAGTTCCTCAGTGCTGTCACCCTGTCCACAAGTGTGGTGTGTCAGTTCCTCAGGGCAGCCACCGTGTCCACAAGTGTGGTGTGTCAGTTCCTCAGGGCTGTTACCGTGTCCACAAGTGTGGTGTGTCAGTTCCTCAGGGCTGTCAGTGTGTCCACTGGTGCGGTGTGTAATTTCAATATTCCAGTCATTGTTGGTACGTCCATTCCCATTTATGCCTCAGATGAACAAATTAACATACTTTAACATGAATTGTATGCATAATTAAAATTTCACATTAATCATAAGTATTTTTTAACCAATCCGATTGAACAGGACTGCATGTGTGCCAGTATATACAGTATGTGTGCATTTTTATATATTTATATACAGACATACATATTATAGGTTTGCATTACAATTTTGTTGATAAAACATAAAGTCTGCTGATGTTTTCCCACAGCAGAACTGGTTGAAAATTATTATGCAAGACAAAATTAAAAAACGAGAAAATGAACTGGGAGCAATTACAGTTATCCATTGGGTACTGCCGAGATTGTGGTTAGCTTAGCTGAGTGACAGCTCTGTCTTTTTGGCACCGGCAAGGCTGGACGTAGACAGCTTATTTCAGACGATTAAGTCTTTGAAGAGACACAGACAGCGCATAATCAATCTATCAGGGCAGAAAAAGGGCTCTTCGGCGTGCTGTCACGACCGCCAGGGCCCCGTGGTGAACGCAGTGCTCTCAGATAAAGGCGCTCTATTTTTAGGCGCTGCCAATTGTCTCAAAGGCTCCCAGAATGCATGTGGATTGCATTAAAAAGTAAGAACTTTCACTGATGCTGCTGCTATGGTACTTTTAAATGATTTTTCTTATTCATGCGTTTTCAGTTTCTGACACCGTAACTCGCGGGCTTTGATTCTGAGCTTTGTGTTTCAGGTGTTCAGGTTGATGAATTAGCTCCTTATCTCTAGCCTGTTGTGCTGGTCAGTGTGACTGTTCTGCCACGCTCTCTGTGGTACAGTATTCCCCTGGACCCTTACTGTCTGCAACCTGGCCCAATAACTCGTGGCCTGCTCCCCTCTATTTATGCTGTATATTCAGTTTTCAAGTAAGCAAAATCCAAGTCATACTGGTATTTATACTGAATTTAGATTACTGAAAGGGATATTGCATTTTTTCCATCCTCTACATATCAGCATGATACGAGCGCTGATTGTCAACTCTTCCCAGGAGTGACGGGTTCTTTGAAATTTCCCTAAGGCGAGCGTGGCTGGTGACCTTACGCCTCTGTCGAGCTTTAATAGGCCCGTGTGTTGAGCCATCGTGCTGAGCAATGAAAACGATGCGCATCTCAGCTAGAATCTCGGCGGGAAGAGCGAAAGAGAAAACCTCGCCCGTTCGGACCAGAGCAGCTCGTTGACTCCCAAATGAGACGCGCTGATTGTTAGTGCTCTCATTATGTGGCGCGGAGCTGATACGGCCCTCTGAATGCCAGACACACCGTCGCCCTTCGGGGTACAAATTAGAGGCTCTGCTTTCGCCGCTTCTCGGAAAAAGGTACCGGTTTAATGGGCTGGCTTGAAGAGTGGCTGTAAGCAGCATGTATTACATGATCATCTTTTATATAACTCTTCACTGTAATTTTCTCCAAAACAGGAGCTATCTTAGTTTGCCTAACAGTACGAGCAATATTATATATTTTTTTTGTTTGTTTGTTAACTGCTTGTTCTTTTTAATTATTCAAACTTCATGACTTCAGAGTATTTTCAAAGTCAGAGTGGTTTTATTGTCGTTTCAGCCATATACAGTGAGTACAGTACACAGTGAAACGAAATAATGTTCCTTTAGGACCATGGTGTTACATATAACAACATATAACTGCATGAGATACACATATCTAAAGTTAAAAACCAAAGCGACCCTAACTGCATAAAGTGCACTAGTGCAAAAGAGTGCAAACAGTGCAAATACACGCCACAAGATAAAACATACAAGACAGACAGACTAACATGGAGTAAGGTGCAAGATAATGTGTTACAGCACACTGACACAGCACACTGATACTGCACACTGACACAGCACACTGATACTGCATACTGACACAGGGTACTGATACAGCACACTGATACTGCATACTGACACAGCACACTGACAAAGCACACTGATACAGCACACTGATACTGCATACTGACACAGGGTACTGATACAGCACACTGATACTGCATACTGACACAGCACAATGACAAAGCACACTGATACTGCACACTGATACTGCATACTGACAGCACACTGACAAAGTACACTGACACAGCACACTGATACTGCACACTGACACAGCACACTGATACAGCACACTGATACTGCATACTGATACTACATACTGACACAGAATACTTATACAGCGTACTGACACAGCACACCGATACAGCACACTGATACTACATACTGACACAGAATACTTATACAGCGTACTGACACAGCACACCGATACAGCACACTGATACTGCATACTGGCACAGAATACTGAATATTTATACAGTAATATACAGAATGTTTTGATTGTTTGGGATGTATTCCCACAACGTTGGTCTTAGTGAGTCCTCCCCTGTCCATAACCAAAGGCGGTTGGAACTGAGGCTCTCTCAGAACCTGGCAGATGAGTGCTTGTTTGAGCTGCCTGAAAATTTGCCAGATGTATTGTGTAGGGGGAGGGGCTGTGCGTGGGAGACCGCAAGAGAACACCATGGTTCTGTTTGTCCTTTTCTTGGTCTCTCTTCCTTATTGCTATGGATACACGTAATGAAGAATCTAATCTGGCTAGCACTTCGCAAGTCTCATTAGCTGTGTGGCTAAGGGAATCAGGTGCATCTGTATGGCTTAGCAAAGGTTGCTATGGTGTTGTCTCTTGGGCTCATCCAACAACCTAAGATATGAAAGGTAGCATCATTATGATTGGTCTGAGGGTGGCCTTGAATTTTTTTACACATAAAAGTGCTACACTCCATTAATAAAACTTATAAATGTCATGAATTTTGTGCCTGAAATTCTGAAGGAAATTTTTGCTCCATGATAGTAATATTTTCAGTGCTATTAAGATCATGTCAGCTTTGATAGTTCCAGTTTTGTTTCAGTTAATTAACCTGCACGGTTTTATACTGCACATATGAGAATTTTTGATATTTTTTCATTTGCACGTTATTCCATTTTGTTAATATCGTGAATCCTGCGAGATAATGATAAAGTATCTCGGTGCTCATTGTCATAGAAACAGCCTTCAAACAGGCTGTGTTAATGAAATCTCTAACCCTGTCTCATAACAAAACAAGTCCACAGTCATAAACATGCCATTTCGATGAGCAGCTCCTTGTAAATTGTGCTCAGGACACCAAAAATTTTGCAGCACTCTGGGAAGGGTACTGCAGTTGTGTGCTTTAAAAAAGTTACTTCACTGAAATTAAATTTGCAAGATGCATGGCTTCATAAGGCTGTAGCACTGAAGTCTGTGAAAGTTGCCCTAAATGACTGGCTAATGTGAAGTAATGCCATTTTGCATTCTCCTGGGGGGGTTCCCCTGTTTGAGCCTTCAGTGAGCAGATGAGGGTGGGAGGAGGAAAAGGAGGAACATAATGTCAGCTCATGAAAACCGGAAACTTCTCTGATTTCCCCAACGATGTCTTCTGAGAGTTTTCAGTCTCCTCAGTCTCACACTGATTGAACAGCTATAGCTGAGGCCTTCGTGAAGACCTCACCTAACTGGGCAAAACCACCTTCTGCCTAGCGGATTCTAGTTACACACATTTTTAAAAACAAGCGACACTGTTCATCCGTGAAAAGGAGCATCGTTGTAATGATGCTATCAGATGTTGAAGGACTCTGTTCCCACAAATACAACTATCAAAAGAATCAGGCCTCTTTTTTATCTTAGGGAGGAAAAAAGCTTTTTTTCCCTCTCTGACTACTGTTATTGTGTTTTGATAATAATGGTTTATTGTACTCTTTATTACTTTTTCCAGCTCATTTCCTAAATGTACAATTGCCCAGGGCAAAGCTATTGCCTTTCTTTAACCCAGAATTACACTCTTCTCAAAACCTCTTCTTTTTTATCCATTTATTAGCACTTGCCTCCCCCGGATTCCAAACAACTTATGCACCGGATTGGAGAGTTGAATAACAATGTCATCTTCATCTTCTTCATCGTTGTTGTGCAGCATGCCCAGTGTGGTATAAACTCAAAGCTAGCGTTAGCTATCATTCACATACCACCAAATCCCGTCCAGCCGCTACGCATGGCAACTGTAATTGGATGATAAATCATACTGTATTGCCCATTGTTCAAAAAGTGTTTGCTTTGTATTGCCATTGTTCTAAAGCAGCACAGTGCACCGAGGTTAAAAATACCCAAGTCAAACCCAGCCCACTGGGACCCAGGAGGGTAATTGATAGGCATTGTAGCAAAGTGTGGGATTCTGTGCCAAGCCAGCATGGACAACTCATAGCAACACCTCGTATGCAAGATTAATTGGGATTCTTTTCGTCTGAATGCACCACCAGCTGCAGAAAGCACTAATTAGCTTATTTGTTTTCCCCAAAGTGTCCCTTCATTGGACGTTGCAATTCAGGATAAATGGACGCGAATGCCAGTTGGAGTTCTCTGCAGCGCTAGGTGCTCTCATACTACTTTGTGTAAACACAAAGGAAATGGATCCTACGGCTGACACCAACACAATATGCATTTCTTTTGTTTAATTAGCAATAAGTTCATTTGTAGCGCTTCTTTCTATAGGACAATATGTAATATTGTTTGGATACCTCCTGTCATATATGATACTTGTGCCTCTGCAAAAGGCAGTCTGAACATTTAGATAAAAACTGAATGGATAGTTACCAGTACATTGTGAAAAGGGGTAAAACAGCTGACATTCTCAGAACAAACTGGAAAAAATATATCACAGAACCTTTACTGTGCATGTGTAAAAACAGAAGAAAGAGCATGTGTTTGTAACTGTGCATGTATGTGTGATTTTACTGTGACAGGTTACCAGGCAGTCATACCCTGTGATCAACAAAAGGAGAAATGCATCAGAAGCTATTTAAAACAACAGATCTAGCACTGGCACTGAAGAAAATGCTTTCAAGAGAAGCCGGCCTGTCCTTACCCACCACTGACATACCTTTAAGCCCCCCAAGCACAATCTATTGTCAAACACAAAAAGGAGTCACTGCCAGCCAAACCAAGTACACACACATGGGCCAGCACAGTGCTCTAGTGACACCCAGTAATACTGGACAGTCACACGGTTGTTTGGCTGCTGCCTTATATCCTCCCCACCACCCCACCACCCCAAGGATACATTATGAACTAGACTTAACCTGTAACAGATCAAATAACAAGACCATCTATATAAGCATGCACACACATACGTGTGCATATTTCACTGGACTGTGCATCTTCAGTGCTGTTGTTTCACCACAATAAAAGTTTTGAAAAAAATTGATGTCTCCTATCTTTATTGAACATTTCTTAATACTGTCTTTTCAAATGTTTTAATAAATTTATGTCTCTCCATGTTTCATTCACACAGTATTCAGTTTACACTGTAGATTCATGCACTGTACAACAGCTTTTCATTTAACAATTTTATCAGATTTAATTCAGGCCTAAGCAGTCATTTTCACGTCTTTGCAGTGCAGTAGCTGTCTGACCTCATGTGACCCCTGCTTTAACAGGCCAGTACTCTGTTTTGAATCCAGATAATTTAACAAGAGCTCTAACCCATCTGTCCTTGCAAGGGTTAAAATTACACTACCTGCACACATTATTTCAGAAGCAAGGTAAAGATGTGCTAATAATATTAATAATTTTATTGTCATTCATACAGAGAGTATTTTCAGCTAAACAGGTTCTTGATTTGGAGGGGGAATGTTGTGTTTGTTTACACCAAACGTTACTGCTTGGCATCTTTGTGTTATCATCCCAGGACTATGACACACCCAGCACGTTTGCTGGTGAGCGCTACTTCAATTTACACCTCCACCAGTGCGCTCATTTTTCACTCCACAAGCTGCTTGGAGCTCTGTGAGAGACCAGGCGAGTTGAAAGAGCCAGCCACACCCAGGACTGAGCCCATCACCCATGATGCCAATTACATGCCACTGTGACAGTATGTCTGGGCACAGCTGATAGATGGCAAATCCTAGAGCAGAGCAGGGGCCTGGGCTTTGGCATACAGCCGCCCGCAGGACGTGGGTCAGAAAAGAACAGAGCTTACCAAGCCTGTAGGCACTGATCGCATTCCGTGCCCCCCCTCACAGGCTCCTGCTGCCGTCCTACAGCCTGACCTTTATGGCATTCTGAACAAGACCAGCATTCCAGTAACACAAAGGCCATGCTAAAGCCATTTTCTGGGTGCTATTCACAGAGTTCTCCTGTGCCCAGGTGGCCAGGTTCCATCCAGGAAAATGCCAACCTCCAAGCTTCTGCCACCACACCTGGGCAGAATGACACAAGCTTTCCAGGCAGCCCAAGTGTCAGTGATTTTCTGTTCTGCAATCAGCAATTGGTCAATATAAAAGCAGGGCAACAATGGATTCTTCTAGAATAAAATAAGATGTGATTTTTGGACTATCACAGCTATAAAAACATAAGTGATTTTGACTGATGTGCAATATACATACTATATGAAGTAGAGCTATATGTATTTAAATCATGATGTTATTTTATTAAAAATGCCAAAGATCTTACCACAAAAAGCATTTTTTGAAAAGGAGGAAAAAATCAGTCACTGCACATATGTCCACCACAGGGCAGTTGTGGGGCGCAGGCTTGAGGTAGAGCATGATTTAATATGTTTGTGGTTTATGATATAATTATGCATTGGTCCTTCTTGACTCTAAAATGATGTTATCTTTTTCACACACAATCACGCACGCACGCACACACAGAATATATAAAAAAGCAATCGTTAGAACAAAAAAAATGTAGTGGAGGAAATTTATTAAGATGTAATGTCTCCATCTAGTGGAGAAAATATTGTATCTTGTTCAAGCAATTGAAGCTGTATTTGCTTTTAACAAGCTGTTACCTTTCTAAAGGACACAATTTTGCAGAAAAACGTAACTCTCATCAAAAATAATCTAGTTGCGGCCTTTCTTGTTTACCTCATGATCTGATGTTAGACTCCAGTGCATTCTTTATTGAATCACAGCCTCTGGAACTTCCCAATAAACAGTCTTTCCTCTTCCAAACCAGCCGCAGTGGGGGTGACAGATCCAACGCGGTTCACACACAGCCACAACTCTGATAGAAAATCAGTTCAGTCACACTGTGCCCGATGCATCAAAGGGACTCAACTACAGCGTGTTACCAGGCCTTCAATGCAGAGCCTTATATTAAGGCGTCACCACAGAGTAGAGGTATTGAATTGCGTTGCTGCAGATGCTGCTCACTTTAATTGCTTCTTGCGGTAATCGTGGCCATCATTCACCCAGAATGAGGACATTAAAACCCCCCAGGTGAGGTGCTGGGTTTGAAAGCAAGATTCATGTGTTTATTTCTCCAGCGGTTCACAGTCCATTTGCCCAGATCTGCTGAGTGTCATATAAAGTTCCTCCAAAAGGCCCCAGGCAGCCAGCAATAAAGCTGGTCGCTGCTCCTCCATGACTACCGGCAAGAGCTCAGACCAGCGCTAAAATATCATTACCAAACACTCGAATACTTTCAGTACTGTTTGAGTGAAGAGGGGCCCATGTCCCGGGAAAGACTGAAAAGGCATAGAGAGAAGGCAGAGAAACAAGGACATTTAGTGAGGGAAAAAACAAACATAACATGCTGAAAGAAGCTAAAGTAAAGCCATTGTTATTTCAACGAAATGGAAAGTGAGAGAACACCTGAGGCCACACACAACAAAAGCTAAATTCTACTGAGGTGCCAGGGAATAGGGGTTCGTACCAGGAACCCAAAAAATGCTTAAGAGTAGTCAGGAGTGAGGAATAAATTTAACAATCATATGAGGTTGGTCCATGACTCTCCTTCCCTCGAGACAGAAGGTGACCAGGCAGCTTCCTTTCCCCAATAAACTACCAAACGCTGGAAGGAACACTACACCATGTAAGTTAATACTGGGACTGGTGCAGCACTGGTTACACATGTTAAGATGGTTAACCAGATGGTTTGTTAATACCTTTGCTGAAAAAAATGAAAGACCAACATCACGATTAGCACTTTATAGTACCTTGTTAACGTCATTACCAAATTACGATAATGTCAACGCACCTGTCTACGAGATAATCTGTTCTTTTTTCAAATGTGCCAAGGCAAATTCCTGTACTTGGAACATGCATGGGCAGTTAAGCGATTCCGATTCCGATGATACTGCTTCTTTGTTCGTTTCTCTTTCACGCTCATTTACGTCATTTTCAAATTGGTTTAAAACTTGCAATATAACTTGCAATATATATAATATAGATAACAGCTTCCGTTAACACCATGTCGTATTAGATGACCCGAGAGTGGGCTGCTCAAAAACATGTTGCGCTCTTCTTTGCTTCGCTCTAATGGCATTTACAGACCTTTTTCTGATCGGTCCAAGATTAACACTCTCAGACGAGTTAAAGTGCCAGATGGTCTTTGACCTCTCTTGTTGTTATATTAATGTATATATTGAGGTGTATGTCTGTTTTGAAGTTGTTTTAAGTATTTGTAATGCTGTGTGCCGTTCAGGACTTTATTCGCACAGTATTTTTAGCAGGGCGTTATGTAAAGTTGAATCATCTGAATTGAATTTAACTGAATCAACTGTAATTCAGTATGTAAATGAAATTTGACAGACATATCAGGACAGAATCTTCCTGCGTTTTGTGTGATGTCTAACAAAGAACACGATTATAATTTATAGCAGCAGTAGTACTGCCATTAAATTCCATTAACAAAGTGCGTTCACAGATTAATTTTCTGCCGCTATGGTAATTACAGAAATACAATGCATGTTATTATTATAATAATAACAAATACTCATTATCACACAATGGCTCATCCAATTGGGGGGTTTGGTAACTCCTATAGATACAGATCACTTTTATTAACTATTGTACTTCATACAACAACAGGGGTTTTAAGATTATTTCATTATTTAATAAGACGTGCATAATTTCTTTGGGGCATTTCGGGGGATGTAAATTAATCTTGCATGTGCAGTTGCACATAGGGTGTTTTTAAGGGAACTCGAGCCATTGCAGTCTGACACTGGAGAGTGTGCACAGCGGATGATAAGGAAACTCATTGCAGCGCTGTGTCGCAGCAGAACTGGATGGTGTTAGTTGTTCTGTCCACGATATGGTGCCAACTCTGGATCTGCCATCCTCAGCAGTTTCCTCCTGCTTATGGCTCCAGAGACTAATTGGAACAACAAGGCAGGAATGGGATGTCTGTCAAGCTGCATCGCCGTGGCAACCGAGATAACAGGCCATGTGTGTGAAAGTGCCTTGGGCTGGAATGTCGTTGTCAGGCTCTGTAACAAGAGCCCACAGCCAGAATTGACACCCAATGCCCCCCGGGGTGCTGAGACGTACCCGCACTCTGTGCCTCTGGGGAGAATGGGAGCCAGCGCCCCCGGCAACGCCAGCAGAGCACACCTCCAACTAAGCATCCGACACCCACTCACACTCAACATGCTTAACGTGGGCTTTCACCTACCAGGCCCATTAGACATATAATGTAGGGCGGAATGAGGGGGCTGATGGGCGTTAACGAGGCCGTTCCTGTTTCTTCGCCAGTGGTCCACCTGATCCAGAGTAGCCCCAGAAAGAAAGTTTCTTCCTAAAATAAAAATAAAATGTGTTGAGCGCTGAGTAAGTAGGGCTGCACTTCGCCGGCCCTCTTCTGACAGACAATATCTCAGAACCCACATGGGACAAGGGATTGTTTCGTAGGCGCAGGATACACACGCTGAAAATGTTTATGTTCAAACATATCACTCATGCAGTGCCAAACACAACCGCACCTGCTTGTAAGTACCGTCTCTTGTGTTTCAAGCTTTATAGCATCTAAAGGGCAAGAACAATACAGGGACAAATATATAAGCTACATTCTTTATGTAAATACCATTGATTTCTGCTAATGCCTCAGAGTGTCTCACAGTGTTCATGTCAAATAAGATGACTCATTGAAGACTTCATCTTCTTATTATGAAAATGTGGCAGCTGCAAGTACAGTGGGTGTTTTGTTATTATTATTTTTGCCTGTGTCTGCATTTTTGCCTGTCCATCTCAAATGTGTAGAGTGGAACAGTTGTACATGCAGCTGTGTCCCGTGACATTTTGAGCATTAACAGCACAAGAATGTCATTCGATCATTTCAATCAGTATCTGAGGTGTTCATCTCAGAACATTATGGTTCATGTTCAAATTCACAAAACTTCATAGTATTCACCTCCATCAAACTAGGTTTCATCTGCTAACCTAGGAAGACCTATTTATGTGAAACACTTGCATCCTGTATCACAGCATTTTCTGACACTACAAACGCATATTAGCATTTACTTTCTTTCCTAATCTAATACATTTGTTATAGTACACAGGATGTTCCACTAAATTTGTTCAGGTGGAGTTAGTTCAGTGGTACAACAGCAGAGTCCATCCTGCTGAAACCTGTTAGGCTTACATCAGCATCTTATTCTGACTGTGTTATCACAGAGCCTCCCTGAATGACACCTCTTTGATCAAGATGAGCCATTTAACCCACGCTTTGAGTCAATGTGAGCTTATTTGGATTAACTCCCTGCTGTTCAGACCACGTTGCCTACCACAAGAATCTGAAAACCTCGTGCCGTGACAGTTCTGCATCCCAGTCTTTCACTTGTGTGTCCTTCTGAGAGCTCAAAGGGTTTTTGAGAGCCTGGATGTCGTGTCAGTGTCTTTGTCTGAGTTCAGATTATTCTATCGGTTATAGTAGCTACACACAGAGGAAGACTGCACTCACTCTAATTGTTCTTGCTCTGTTTGGTGACCTTGTTAATTCTGAATATGTTTAGTGCTTTTGTATACTCCTCTCCTGTTTATTGCATTTAACAAGAGTGTCTGCTAAATGAATAAATTCAAATGTCAATGTAAACCCATTGGCTCATGAGGTACCATTGTTGCCTTACATCTCCAGAGTGATAGATTTGGATCCAGCTCTTGGTAATGTGTGTGTATGGAATTAGCATTTTTATACTACCATGCCAGGGTCCTCACGTGCTCTATTTTTCCTGCAGCCCATGAACAGATATATTGGTTAGGTTAGGATAAAACTGACTTGTACTGAATTGCTAGCAGTTTCACGATGTACCCTGCCTTACATTCTGTTACCTGTGCCAGACCTCAGGTCAACTGAAATGGAGAGCAAGTGTGAAAGTAAATGGAGTGATTGTGGCCTTCTGTTTGCTGGAAATTTCCAAAATGAAAATGTGTATTATCACACTGACCATCAGATGGCACTGCCAACCTTCTGCCTGTTTACAGCAGACAAATGGAAAGTCTAGCCAAATGGTTTTTAATAAAACCTAAACAGAAAGTACATTTAGCTAACTATGCTTACTAGCCTTACCATTTTATAGTAAATTAAATACAATACACTATAATGTACTATCTGAGACATATGGATGTTATTGTATGCAACTAATTTTCTGTAATGTTAGTTGCAATTTGTAAAATGAATTTGTATTTGACAGCTAGTTACAGTAGACTGATATACAAGCCATTTCTTTCCCTAAAACACATCAGAATTGATGTGGAATTAATTTTGTGTCCATCAAAAAAGAGGTACGCAACTCCCTAATTTAGCATAACCCTCTTTGATGTACTGCTAAATGATTCAAATAGAATCAGGGCTGCTTTATTATAAATCTTTAAAAAACAGCCATCAATAAAAGGTGTTGGTGATGTTTGATGGTGAAGTCATCATATATTGTATGCTGGTCTTTAGAAACTGACACGACAGAAAAATTTTGCGCATCTTTAGTTCTTAATTGTATGTATTACGAACAATACATTACAAACTAGCACAGGACAGGGGGCGTGCAGAAAAGTGGCTAAATCAAGGTCCAGCCTGATGAATTCTGGGGAAAGGAAGTCACGCCGCACTGCTGGCAATTTGAGCCTTTCCTAGCTCAGCCCTTGACAAGCCACTTAACCTCTAGTTTAAATGCTCTTTTGTTGCTAGTGTTATGTGCAGACACACAGCATTGTCACACGACAAGTGACTTTTGGTTCCCTAATCTGATCTTGTCATGGGTTTTAATCCAGTCTGGCCAGTACATCTGGTTTTTAAAATGCAGCCATCAGTTGCACTCTCGTGTCATGTGGGTGAATTCATTGAACTTTGCAGCTATTCTAGCAGCCCTCAAAAAATGTTTTCTTAAATTACATTAATACAATTTCAACCTCACATTTGACTTGTTTGTTTAATAGTTGCCAGCATAACATGTATGTGTGGGTCCAGAACAATGGCTATGGAATTCAACTTTACACAGGCAGTTACTCAATAAGAGGAGCCTATTACCTGTCACAAGGGCACAAGGTATTGGGGTGGAAAAGCCAGTTAAACAGGACGAGTATTACAGAAGCAGCAACTTGTATTCTAAGCACTTTCATTTAAAAAATTTTAAATCTTAATGCTTCTCTCCCATTACATGCTACGTTGTATCAGCCACTGACAGATTTAGTTACAGAGAGGAAAAACATTTTGTTCATTACAGACAGGCAAAATAACACTGCTTGCTTGTTAAGATAAGATGATGATATTTTATAGTAACTCCAGGAACTCACAGTAGAAAAGGAGACTAACCCCAGTTCTACAGCAAAGTCGCATGTAAAGTAGTCAGACAGACATCTGTTTTTCTGAGCTCTGTGCTATGGTGCTTGCAATAGGTTTCTGAGTCAGATTTTTCTGCCTTCAGAAAGGTTCTTATAACTGAAACAGATGTTTTTTTATGAATGGGGAATCTGCCCTGAAGCCACAGAGCCCCGTGCCAGGATCAAAACAGCCAGCCCCACGTGGCGTGGCTACGTAGCCTGCTTTCTTGCAGCATGCCATTACATGGCAGAGTCAGACATGTAGCCATTATCATTAGTTTCTTGTGAGCACAGGTAATCCCAGGCTGCTCAGGTTGAGGCCCCCCGAAGGTCACGGAACTCCCTGAGCTGCTGCAGGGATGAGGGGTCCATGTCCACCAGGCCAGCCGACAGGATGGTTGCCATGATCTTGAGGTCATTCTCACTGACATCCTTGCGGGCCGGTCGCTGCTGCTGCTGCTGTGGATCAGTTTATTTCAGAGATTTGGCGACACACAACAAGGACAGATAGTACAATGCAACACGTGCAGAAATGTGTGTATAGCTGTGATTTGTAGCACGGATATTTTACAAATGTACTCTGTTAATATTATTAATATATCACTGATTTTAGGCATAAATATTTCCATGTTTAGCTACAAAAATTCTGTAACATTGTTTTACTCTATAAAATGCAATGCTCATTTCATTTAAATATGCAAGTATATTTACGCATATAAATACAGTATACGCATGTATACTGTGTGCATGTGCATGTGTGTAACTATATGTGTGTGCGCTCGTGTGTGTGTGTGTGTGTGTACACATAGATTCTGTCCAAGTAAAACATTCTGAGAAAAAGGGTAAGGTGTTCTGGTGTGCTGTGATTCCCTTTTGGGTTTACAGGAGCCCCAAAGATGTGTCTTCCTCACCTTTTTCCTCTTTGGACCAGGCAACTTGGAAGTCGGTGCTATCTTCCCATTTTGCTGAACCTCCTTGTCTCGCAGCAATGGGTTCATCTTGCCCTGGAATGCAACACATTCACTGTCACCAGGAGCACACTCACTTACCCCAAAGTCCCAAGCCTCCAGCTTCTGTCATTACTTATTCATCCCTAAATTAGCTAACAAGGCTCAATGTAGCGACAGATAATGTCACAGGCTCAAACTGACAACAAGGACTCGATTTTATCGGTTACACAGACTCGGCCGGCTGGAAACGGGCTGGTGTAATTGCATTCATTCGACCATGTGTCCTTCATTACACACAAAAGCTCACTCCACAATGTGCCAGAATTACACGACCAGTTGGGTTTTAATAAAAATTGTACAGCAGGGCTCTGTAGTCCTCTGGCTAGCCTGAGCATGTGCCACATTTGTCATGTGCCACATTTGCTGTGTGCCACACTGTGCCCTGTCTCCTGGTAGCAATATTTACTTCCTGTCAGAGGAGAGCAATCTGAACTATTTTTTTAAACACAGTCCAGCACCTGTGACGCAGATAAATGCCTCCTTGGTATCCACTGCTTTCAGCTGGCGCAACGCTAACCTTACAGTGCCAGCCTGCTGATTCAAAAGGGTATAAATCTGTGTAACTCACCTCCTTTAAACCATTTGACATGAACATGATGATGAGCATCAGGCTGAGAACAATCTGTTGGAAAAGAAGAGAAAGAACCTGACCTGAGTGTAGTTTACATGCAAGCAATAGAACTAATAGTGTCTATATTGTTTATGACCGCATAGTTTTGGCAGTTCAATGTTATAAGTACCACAACACGTAGCTTGGTCTCTTTGAAGGCAGCGCAGCATTAGTCTCCCAAATCAAAACTTAAGCAGGTTAGTGTTGAGATTAACCGAAGATAAAGTTTCAAAAGAAGTCCTGCATTTTTCAGACAAGCAGTTTAATCCATTTAAAAAGATGCACAGTTATAAATATACAGGTTCTGTAAATTGTGCATGTTATGAGAAAATGGTGCATAATGCCATGAAGCTCCACCTCCACTAACTCACCCCCAGTAGATCCAGCATTGTGCTCCCAGCGCAGGTTGTGCTCCTCGTCTCTGCTGCTGATCCCTATTATAGACTGTGTTGAGCTCTCTGTCCCTACGCCTATCTTTTAAGTGCACACACACATGCGTTACCAACCCATTGTGTTTGCTACAGAAACCAGACAACCTGGTTTGATAACATTTTCTTGGGAGATTTACGTGGGTCACACTGATGCCCTTCTAAATGTGTGTATGAATAAGCCTGTCATAAAATTCCCAGTAGCAGGTGCGGTTAGTAGGTGATGAAAAGTTCACGCACCAAAAGTTGTCGTTTCAATCCATTATCTATTTTTTTTAATTATTGGTATTATTTATTATATTACTTTAGCAATTCCTGTATTATAAGTACAAATAAACTGGTAAAACGACAGCCACTGTTGCATTCTGCTTTGTAAATACATGTTAAAACACAAATGACATTTCTTAAAGAGCCATCTCTGTTTTTAACTTTAACTTGTTTTTTAATGTTATTATTGTAAGTAATTTCTGTTGAATCAACTGTGCAAATGAATCCTGTTTTCTTCATATAAACAGATACCTTGTTTAAATTTGCATGTTTCCACTTCAAATTAATGAGTTCATTGTGTATATAAATTTTTCTGCAAGCAAATATTTTTCATTCACTATTTAATGTATTGTGATTTACACATTAGGCCTACTAACTCTTTGTTCAGTGATGAAAATATGACCATTACAACAGGGACGCTGCACCCCACCCAAATATTTTTGACTTCTTTATAAAAACACTGATGTTAACTTGCTTCTGTTAACAGGTCACGAGGAAACTGTCCCATGACATACAAGCGAACTGAAATCCTGGTGACGCGGCACCATCTATCAGTTCTATCAAGATCAAAATGAGCAGACTGACATCACTGCATGCAACATACTTTGTTTCTTCTGTGTTTGTGTGGCTTGTCAGGACACTCAGGACAGCAGAGATGTTGTGTTAGGACGCTGTTTGAAATTATCCGCAAATTTCTGCCTTTTTTCCTCCTCCTGATAACTAGGGGATTTTGCTGACAGCCCTACTTCCTGTATTGTTCAAAGAAAAAACACCTGGGATTTCTTTGTCATCTTTGAAACACGTCAACTTCCAGTTTACACTTACTATTGTATAACATATAACCTAAAATATAAAAATATTTCCTGTTTTATGAATGCTGGGCAGCTTAACTTCTTAATGAACCTAATTCACATTGAAAAAATGTTTTAACTCAAAATACGTATGACGTAAACTGACGAAATGCCAACCTACTTTTTTTTAGATAAAATATTTACATTTATTTTCTCTTAATGCTCTGGATCAGCTGAGATGACAAGGCTAGAGCCACGGTCCCAAGGAACCGACAACAATATAAAACTGAAGACAAAACATAGATGGTGGCAACATTTTGCAACATTATCATCCTCACTCATAATCCTTTCAAAGTTCTACCCCCCTAACTGCAAGTCCCCTGCAAAATCCTGAAATAAATAAAAAAGCATTTGGCAGTAAAGCCTTCAGCTTCAGAGTTCCTCGTCTATGCAACTGTCTGCCAGCTAATGTGAGGGGTGTTGTCTCAGACAATCTCAGACTTTAAGTCTATCACACTTTAAAAAGCTCTCTTGATGCTGTTCAACATCTTGCCGTGTGTGTGTGTGTGTGTGTACACGTGTGTCTATTGTGTCTCATTATTAGTGACTGCTGAGCATCTCGCCGCATGCGTGACATTACGTGTGCCAGCTGTGTGCTGGTATAAGTGACTGCCGAACATCCTGCTATACGTGTGATGGCACGAGTGTCTGCCGTATGTCAATACCAGTGACTGTTTGAACATCTCCCCGTATGTGTGACGTCACGTGTCTGTGTGCCATTTACGTGACTGTTGAACATCCTGCTATACGTGTGATGTCGTGAGTCAGTTATATGTCACTTTGGTGGTAGTGATGTATATGTATCTTTCTGCTCTCCCACAACTGTGTGCTTCTGAGGCTGGAGAAAAAGTGTGTTTGAGAGTCAAAGGCTGTAAGACAGGAAGGGTGGCACATTCCAGAGAGGAGCAATGCCACGTGCTGACAAGCTTAGACTTCCCCTCAATTCTTTTTTTAATTTTTTTATTTTTCTACAACATCTATTGGTAAATTTGAATGTTTATTTCCTGTCTTCTTTGGTTTGTAGGAACTTTTTTCACTTAAATAAATCTCGACACATTTAACATTTAGTGCTGACAGTGCTAATTAGTTATTCCAGACTAGTGTGCTGTTTTTTTATGGGGTTTAACTCTGTTTGACATGGTGTTGATAAATGTTTGTTCATACATTCTTTGAACTGGGAAGGGCTCCATATAACCAAAATTTTAATTAAATTCAATCTAACATTTATTTCAGCAAAGCATATGAGTTTCAGACACGTGTTCTATGCCGTTCTTCTTCATGTCATTACAATTTACTACAGTTTGTTTTCTCCTATAAAAAAGTAATTTGGTTGATTGTGTTAGTTTAGGATTTGATATTTCCATGTAAATTCATTGTCTTTTATTAACCATTTATTCTGACCAAATGTTTTCTGTACTGTAAACTGATTAGTTTTTATTGGTTATGTGAATCCATGAAATCCATGAAAAATCCAAGATTTAAAATATAAACAAAACTTTTTACAAGTTCACAAGTAGCCTGCCACTTGTAAATAAATAAATCTACTGCACAAACGATCACGCATAAGGAGGATTGGAAACAAAGTCATTTAGATAACTGGTGACTCACTGCCTGGTTTGTATGACAGGAGGTCACAAGGTCCCATCCAAACTACCATTGTTCCACACAATAAACATCACCTTGATGTCTTCTCCATGACATCTGAGAACTCCATGTCATCAACAGTCTTCACTCAACAAGCCCCCCCCCCCCATCAGGTGTGGCTGTTAAACATACTGGTGAAGTCATAATTATACTTCTCTCAATTCTGACGTTTTACACTACTAAACACCTCATCACGTTCAGCTGAGTTGAGTTGGAAATTAAACAAATTCAAGAATGGCATACACATGACCCATATGTAAAATGCAGCCAAATGTCATAATTTGAAATTTTTTTTATGAATAAAATTTTCTGAAATTTCTGAATATTTCCATTTTCTGTCAGACATAGAGGCAAAGATCACAAAGCAGGACATATCCAAGTGTATGTTTCATCAGGACATTTCATTGTACTATGGATGAAACATTTGTTTGTGTTTTTGACATTGACATGCAGCTCATTATCTAAATGACACCTCCAAAGCAAGAATAGATGCACCAGAAGCAAATATAGGCTTAGGAGGTGTTCTGGCTATTATACAACAAAGCAGTCACTAGCTACATCTACCATGTTCTGTATTGTCATAAGATTGCACCCACAGACTTTACATAGTTTTAACGCAGTAACCATTAAGCTAATGTCACACCTTAAAAAGTGCCGTGAACAAATGGCGCCACCTCTTGTGTCTAACTCTCATGGCAGGATGCTGCGTTCTGCTTAAAGCGCGTATCCAGAATAAATTGTGGACATACATTAACAAAATTACAAACTGTTTTGAGAGATTATTTTAAATTGCATAAACTTGACACGTGCTGTCCAGGTAAAGGACAATGGTTCGTTTCACTCACCTGTTTTTTTTTTTTTCCTGTGACACCTTAAAGCAAAGACAAATTTGCCTCCGCAGTCTGCGCATTGCGTTACCTTGTCTTGTAGCAACTGGCGGGAGCCCTCTGCAGTATATTATTTATTAATAACGTAACGTATATCATCTTGTTCGAACCGGTCCATCTTCCTCAAGAAAAATGAGTGTCGCAAGCAGGACAAGTGAAGTTAGGCAGTTCATTCATGGTACTGTTTGTGGATTTTTATATTATATTACAACGAAACGATATTTGCTTTTCCTTGGGGTAACTTGGTGAATTCCATACAGGCCCTGCTGTATTTTATAAATATCTTATTTATCTGTCTTACTACTGCAATTTAATTTTCAACCCTTGGGTATGAATGGGTACTGTTCTCCTGCGTACAGGAATAGCGTCTGGTTTACAAATCCGCTAAACCTGGCAGGCCAGCGAGTAAAGACATCTGCCTGGGAGCTCATTTATAAAGACTTCGCACTAACGGAAAAGACGAGAAACCTTCGTAAATGCATTTAAATTAAGATTTTCGTACATAAAAAGTCTTCCTTAAAAAGTTCACACATTTAGCTACTAAAGGTCTAGAGCAGTCGTGCGAACATTTTGGAGGAAATGGGGGGAGGTGAGAGCCACACCTAGATTTTAGATAGAAATTGGTTTATAAG
>JABJVR010001432.1:0-19171 GCA_025773905.1 Chitala chitala
AGAGAGAGAGAGAGAGAGAGAGAGAGAGAGAGAGAGAGAGAGAGAGAGAGAGAGAGAGAGAGAGAGAGAGAGAGCTTTTCCCATACAGCAGTTACATGAATGAATGAACAATGATTCTACCTTTGGTTAAATACAGACTACTAACTGATTGTCAGTGGTTAAGTTCGGTCATATGAGGATAATGTAAACAATCATAAACCGGTTCTATTATATTAATAACAAACGTAATACAGTGTAAGTATAAGAGTATAAAATATAATGCAGTCAATATAAAACAGAGCATAAAAGATAATGATATCAACATAAAAATTTTCCATCGCACTGTTGCCGAGAGAGGAGGCAGGCACATGTTAGTGAAAAGTGCGAACGGAAAATATATATTTAAAATATGACAGGTATACTCCAAATTATACAGTATGTTAGAAGTAAATGGAAGTATCTATCTGGATATTAAGAATTAATAGAATAAGAATTTGATTTGTTCCAAACAAATACTAATGTTTTGTTAAATAGTTTGTGGCATACTCAAACATTTTGTTTGCTTCCCGTCTGTAACATCTGTATAGTTTCGTTTTTACATGAAAGCCCTTTATAACACAGAATAAGGTTTATGCATAAATAAAACCTATATTCTTAGAAGATCACGTTTTTGTCTGCTCTGGTTTTAAACTATATTATGAAAGCAATTTGTTTAAAAATAAGAGAAAATATAAAGCATTTACGCAAATCGTTTCTCAAAAGGGGAACATATTGTGTAACACCAGAGAGAAAGTAGAGCATGTAGTAGTTGTTTTTTTTTTGACAAATACGAATTTTGCTATTTTCATAGCAAAGGTTCTGTGGTTTTTCTGTTGCTGTGGAAAGATTTCGACATGGTGAAGCTTATCTGTTATTTGATCTAAGAAGATTTTGTAGTTGTTTCTTAGATTGGGTAACTATAGCGATCTGCGGCAGGCATACATGCTGCGGTGACCCTGGAAAACTTAAAAATAACATCCACAAGTCAACGTTTACCTCAGTGCCATTTAAAATTGTTGTAAATAAAGTATGTGTGGGAACCTCTGTTTTTATTTACTAACCAAACTGTTTTGACTGGAATTGCAGTTTAACTGTGGGAGTGCTTTAGCTTGATTTAATGTTTTTTATGCAGTTACTCTGTTTTAATGCAGTTACTCTGTGTTGCCCTTATCAACAATGAAGCTGAAGTTAACCGTCTTGGAGAAAAATTAACTTCTTAAAATAATTTTTAATTTCCCAACAAGGGTAACGAAAAAGCATTATGGGGAGAAAAGTGACGATTCTGTGAAGAATAAACCAACCTTGACAACAGGGCTTGATGTAATTGTAACTGTAATAGTAATCCCAGGGGCCATCTGAGGCTTTTCAAAGTTAGCTGCATTTTCGGAAAGAAAATGTCTGCTATGCTAGTTCAATAAGTGATATTTTGTCAATATACATGATGGGAGAGGACAGGGATTTACAGGAACCATTTACACATCAATGCTGCTGAGCCAATCCATTACTTTCCCATCCTTCCTATACAACATTTACTGAAATAGTCACCAAAGACCTTTTGTTTTTCACCATGTTCTTTTTCAAGTGCAACATCTTCCAGACTTCCTGGAAGAAGTTTAGTGCTACACACTTGGTTCAGTGTAAATTACTTTGTGTTAATTTGTTTTTTACATGCAATTATAAACAGTTATTTGCTCCTTTTTTTTGTTCATAATGCAATTATGTAAACATTGATTTATATTTGAAATTGTTTTTGTTCTCTGTAAGATTTCCTTCCCTGTTAAAGGCATTTGCCAAATACATAAAGGCTGAAAATATAAACAAGATAGTGATACTTTTATAAAATTTGTGAGAATTATTATTTTTTTTTACTTTTGCTAAGAATTCCATTACATTAACATATGAAAAAATTAAAGTTTGCACACATATTCTGGTATGTCTGTGCATTAAGTCTGTATTTTTACCATGATTTGAACATGTGCTTATCAAAATATATTTAGAACAGTCAAGTTTTTAAAATGTGGCTGTAATAAACCAAAATTGTCTGCAGAAACCCACAGCAAACTATTTCCAGTGACTGCATTCTCAACTATAACCTTTGGTTTTTAGATTGACATTATACTCCTATGTCTGTTCTATGACTGGTTTAATGGAAAAAATATTTACACCATATATGGTTTTACTGTTGCAGGAACCTTCCCTTTTACAATGAATGGTTTTTATGTAGGTCACTATTGAGTTTAACATCTGACATATAGAAATCTGACATATAGAAATCAGGCTTTTTTTAAAGTGGACTATAGATTTACTGGCAATTTGTCATCTGTACAAAGACACAGGAAAAAAAAAGGTAAATAATACTATAAAATAATAAAATCTAGAGTCTAAAACATGATATAACAAAAATGTTACTTTGCCCAATGTTTAAAATTATTTGCACTGTGGAAACCCTAAGAGTTGAGTAATGCAAAACTTTAAGGTTGGATAACATTTTGGCGTAGCGGAAGAATGATTTTACCATGCATGTTTTTATTTTAATGGCCAAAAGTACTGTGATATGTATGAAACGATATATAATTTTTCCCATAAGTCAAATGTTAAATGCAGACAACATTTCAGTTTTCACATTATCAGAAAAACATGGTTTTCTTAAATAATAATAATAATAATAATAATAATAATAATAATAATAATAAAATTAATTACAAATTTTGGAGACTAAACTGCAGTGGAACATAAAACTAGTCCATATGAAATCCACCCCGATCTTGTTTTCACAATTTAAGATCGTATTTCGTTAAGTAGTCATACAAAAATCTGTTGGTGAAGTTGTCTGAAGTCAAAATGAACAACTATCCATCCATCCATCCATTCACTATACCGTCTTTTTCAATTCAGGGTCGAGGGAAGCCTGGAGCCCATGCCAGGAAGCCCAGGGCACAGGACAGAGGACACCCTGTGCGGGGTGCCAACCCACCACAGGGCAAAATGAACAGCTAGGAACAAAGTAAATGTAGCTTTTTCACACTTTTTCAGGTTATTTTACAAAGAGATGTTTTTCCATGCAGCATGTAGAGGTTCTTTTCTGTGGGATAATCTTCAGTTGCCCTTTAAAATTACCAATAATTCTGTATCTAAATAAATTGTCTGGCCACTAATTGAGGTATTGCTCACGTCATCCACATAACCAAAAAGTACTGAAGGGACCCATTATAAACATACAAGAATTATAAAGATTTGCTTTTTGCACCAATACTACAATTTATAACGTTAGACAGAAAGTGAAACTTTGTCTTTGTTCTTTATTGACATTTTGGTGATTGTGGTACACCTGTTCACAAGCGGGAAGTGGTGGTGCTCCATGTAACCCAGTACTGAGAACTGCTTTTGCTTCTTCTCAGACGGAGTGACTTAATATCTGGTATGCATCAGAGTAGGGTGTGGTGGGGTGGCTCTGCCTCTTTTGATGTGGCTGGACTGCCGTTTACACGTGCCAGCCATATCTGTGTTGCCAACCTCAACACTCCTGGCCACTCTTTTTTTGTGTTGTACCATTTTTTAAAACCATATACATACAATGTTCAGTATAACACACATTTATATTTATTTCGAGCTAAAAGTAAAGAAAGTGCCTTTCTTTCTCCTGGCTCCTGTGTCTTTTGTGCTGCTGTGTTCGAACATGATTTCCTTTCATTATTTCTTAAATATAGGGCATCAAGACTCACTGTTAAATTGAGAAAAATGCCAGAAGGTTCTTAACCACAGGCTGCATGGAAACAACCAAGACTTGATATTACTCACAGTTTCCAGTACCTGCTAAAGTTCATACAGGAAACAAACTTTTTTTCAGTGATGTCAACAACCCCCATAATGTTTATGGTGAAGATATGTCTGCAAAACCTCACCTCAAGGTACATTCTGTTGACATAATGGTGAAACATTATTATTATTATTTAAATATATATATATATTTATTTTTGTTTTTAAGACTGAAACTCCTTGTCATGACCAGCCAGTGTACAACTACAGTTCTGTACACTGCTTTGCTGTTAATGACTAAGACTCTCTTTTTTTATTGTTTCTTTATATGTCTTAATGACCCATGCCAACCAATTCACCTGAGTTAAAAGGGCCATATGAACAATGGTTGAAGAAGGGAATTCATGTGACGCCTGGGAGTTCTGGCAGAGATGGAATCAACAAAACTGTGTAATGGCTAACCATTTGTGTGTGAGATAAACTCTGTTCACTGACTGCATAATATAGCTTACAATCCAAAGTGTGTCACATATCAAACCAAAGACAGTTATAAGAAATACTCAAAATATGTATTATTATTTATTTGTTTCTTGAAAATGAGAACTATGGTACTGCTTGGTGAGCAGCTATGCATTGGGCGGAGCTTTTGCTACGCTATCAAACAAAAACATGAGAAGTGTCCAGTCCTCCAAAACAAGTCTTGCAGTCGTCTGGGATTATATGTCTGTATTTCATTCACCTGAAACACAAGATAAGGCAATTTACTGTTGAAAAAAGTGCTTTAACAAAGCAAATAGCTGAAACTGAAATACTTTAATTACAAAGTTCCCCCTGGGCTTGTCCCTGTTTAGCTACATGATCCTCTTCCTCACACTCCAGTTGGTATGCTAACATCCCCAGGGTCTACCTTTGTTACTGTTCCTACATTTAAAATATCTTCTATGACTGTCAAGGCACTTAGTGTGGTAGCACAACACCTCTGGAAATGTAGAACCTACTGTAATTTTCAAGATCCATAAAAAACGTACCCGCTCCAACTGTGTTACAATGATCCTTCCAGTTTGTAATCTGCCTTTTGTTTCATTGCTTAAACTTTTTATATTTGTTGATTTAACTATTTATATGCTGTATGCTAAATGTGAGTATATGATATTTTTTTGTATTGTAATGCTTCCTTGTTTGTGAGGCAGGTGGTTTACAAATACAACATTATTATACAATATGCATATTTAACTAATTGGTTGTGGTGGCTCAATGTTTCATTAGTAATCACAATCAGGTGCTAATGTTAATATAAACATTAAATGTAAATGTAATGAAGTATTTCAACATGCCGCATAACCACGCTTTGCACAGCAAACACTATTTCCACTCTAACGTTATGACTGTTTTCTGCTGCTGTATTTAAGTATAAGCACTGCCATCTATTGGCTAATGGTTTAAAGCACAAAACTGAGTCAATGTTCACAGAGGTTCCAGTTCCAGATGAGCAGATTTCAGAGATCGGCAGCAGCGTGTCTAGGGCAGCACACTTGCCCTGGGCACAACTTAAATGACATTATGGGAAAATCAAACGAAATCAGCCAAAACCTCAGAAAAAAATTGTCGATCTCCACATGTCTAGTTAAACCTTGGGAGCAATTTCCAAATGACTGAAGGTACCACGTTCATTTATACAACCATTGGTATGTAAGTATAAACACAATGGGACCATATAGCCATCATACCTCTCAGGAGGTGTGCTCTGTCTCACAGAGATGAATGAACTTTGGTGCAAAAACTACAACTCGGTCCCAGAACAACAGGGAAGGGTCTTATTAAGATGCATCCTCTATCAATATAACCTAAATGGCCACTCAGCAAGGAAGAAGCCACTGCACCAAAATGTCATAAAAAACCCAGACTACAGTTTACATCTACACAAGGGAATGAAGATCTTAACCGAAACATTTGACCCAATTTAAAGGCAGTGCTACCGAATACTGACAAGCAATATGTAAATGTCTGATCCACTGCAGGTGTGATGAAAGAAAGATAAATGGAAATAAATCGTTCTTTTTACTGTTATTCAGAAATTTAATATTTTTAAAATAAAGTAGTGATCTTAACTGACCTAACACTGACAATGCTTAGTAGGATTAAATGTCAGGGATTGTAAAACTGAGATTGAATATACAGTATTTGGCTAAGGTGTATGTAAACGTCTGCCCTCAAATGTAAACAGTTATTTGGAAAACAACTACTAACAAACCAATGTTTATATACTTTTAAGGATTTTATTAAACGTATAGATAACTGCAAAATATATATTTTCCAAAACTACAAAAATGTATAATAAGGGATTGACAAGGAAAAGTCTCCCATCTCTATTTTAATTTCATTATTAGGTGAATTTTTACAGAGGTAGGGCATGAAATGACTAAATAACTCTCGACACAATAGCAGATTTTTGCACTATTGCCGCAGCTGTCTTTAAAATTATGAACAGTAGTAACAGCCCTTGTAGTAACAGTAGTAACAGCCCTTCTGAAGAAATCAAGTCAGGGGTGCCGTAGAGGGGTGAAAACCTAGGATGATTAGAAGCGGCTCTGAGTGACAAATTAAAACATAGCATAACATTTTAACATTATATCTAACATTAATGTCTTTCATGGGGTCCAAAATCTGTAACTGTGGTGCTGAACTAAATATCAGAACATAATACTCTGTAGAGTCACATGAAGGTGTAAGAAACATGATATTACAGAATAGGAGGCAAATTTCAAAGGTATGATCTGAGAGTTGTAAACTGCTTTGTCAGAAGATTTTTTTCAAAGATATGATATCACAGTGCCAGTTAAACCTTTCAGACATATAATCTCAAAATTTATCATATTTCTTCTCATTTATTTTTCATGTCATTTGAGAGACAAACCCACAAAGTCAGAAAAACGCTTGAGACGTGTCCTCAGATAATCAAAATAATATCTCAGAGGCACATTCCGGGGTTTAAAGACATGTTTTCAGAGGTATGATATCACATTATGCAAGGCGTGACCTCACAGGACACCAGCGCTTATTTTCATCCCCGATTTGACGTCACCATGACCGAATGCGCTAGGACGCACGGCACACTGCGTTTCTCGCCTTTTGGTTGAAGGACTGGACGTTTTACAGGACGTAGTAAACTCCAGTAAGGTACGTCTAAATTTCTAAATTAAACAAAAAACGTAAGTGTACACTTTAAGCCTTCAGGCTGCGCTTTATGTTTAATGTAAAAAAGTGATGCTGTATGTAAATGTATCCTTGGGAATCTGCAGCCATGTCGGATAGAGGAATTGCTTTGCCGGGCCTTTACACTTAACAAAATGAAACCATGACGCATAATCGTTAAATGAACCGTTCTATTTATTATTGTTTTGTAATTTGTTAATAAATAGAATTACTACGTGAATTTCTTACGCACATCACCGCTGTTAATTTATTGCTTGCACTGAAGTTGCAAGCGGTGCAACTAGGACCAGAGACAGTTCGTGCACTATTTTATAAACAAGCCCATGATATTTTTTACTTACTGTACATGAATACGATAAACGAAAACCATGTATTTCACTTAAGTGGATAGATTATTTGTGATTTATAATTGCATCGATTGTGCATTACGATACCGCAAACCCAGGCCTCTGCCTTAAACTGTACATTCAGTGCGAAAAGCTAAGAAAAACACTACAACGTTTTACATAACCAATTTATTTTTTTTTTGTTTTTTTTTTTTACCGTGTTATGGCTTACTTAGTTTAAAATGTACGTTTATCTCTAACCATGGTGCAGAACATACAGTTTGATGTTCATGGGAATACGAGGAACAACGAATTTCCACAATGAAACACGTGGCTTTTGTATTCCTAATCACGTGATACATCTGTGGGTTTTGTTCTTTGTAAAATGCGTGTCACCAAGCTGCATCCCATAACTGTCGTCTAAACAGAATTGCCCTCGTGTGTAAAAATGTAGCCGGGATGGATGGGTGTATAGAAAGATAGATACGTGCGTACATACATAGATGGATACATACATACGTACATTATTCATCCCCAAGTGGAAATACTGTTGTTACAGTAGCAAGACAGGGGTTACAATTAGTAGCGTGTTACTAGTAGTGGTTACTATGGAATCAGTGTTTTATCTATAAGTTATTCTTTTTAATGTTGATCATATGGGTATCTGACAGTCTGTTATACTGTATTGTACACTGGTTCTGCTGGCACAAAATAAAAAAAAAAAAATCCAATAAAATACTACTGATTAGTTAGGGTTTTGTATTTGCAGCATTAAATTGTTGGTGCATCTGTAATACTTCAGTGTATTTTATTGTGGGTCAAACCAATGGCCCAGAATCTTAAAATAGCATCTTATTTAGTTCAAAGGTAATTTAATCCTAAAGGATGCTGGTTTCAGTGTATACTGCTTGTTGAGGGCAGTTACAAAAAGTCAGTACTCTTACTGTGTGTGAAATGTAAAATAAGATCATCTAAGATATTAGTACACTAAAACTGATGTGTAAAACCATGGCAGTTTTTCACATTTTGGTGCTGTTTCATACTTAAACCATCACCACTGTCATGTGTGTGTGTGTGTGTGTGTGTGTGTGTGTGTGTGTGTGTGTGTGGGTGTGTGGGGGGGAAGGGGGACTATGAAGTGTAGGGTAACATGGTGGGTACTTTTTGCAAAACTATAACCATGATGTGAGACTGGAAAATTTATGTATGCCCTTGTCATAACAAAAGATTAAAGCAACAACATTAGTCCTCAGAATTTGCATATTTTTTTGTGCTTGTGAGTAAAGTGAATAATTTCAGTAGTTTTCTAAGTATCTTGATTATAGGCCATTTGTACAATTTAAGTACCTTTGTGAATGTCATGATACTTGCAAGATGTGTCACTTTAGTTTTCTGTTAAACGTCTATAGTATAATGCAGACAGGAAGACCCAAAACTAGCTTGGATTGTTGGAAATGTAGTTCCTGAGTGTGCAGGAGTAGCAGGAGAATATGTAATAATGCTATTTTAAAATTCATTTGCAAGAGATTATATGTCCAGGCAATATTTAATCCCTGGATACACCTGTATATCAGTGTAATGGCAAATGGAAATTGAACTTTTGATACAAAGTTACTGCACAGTACATAATTTAAACATTTTTTTAAGATACACCACTGAAAATTAAAAAGGTATGTGTGTGATAGAATTTTGCGTTTGATTTCATCTGTGTTGATGTGTCTGATCCATGTTACATTTTTGCAAACCCATTCTTTCAAAATATTGTAGCTGAATTTCCTCATGACATTTTCTATGTAATGCAAACTACTTACATCATTTACTTAATGTTTTAATATTCTTAGAGTATAATGGCAGTCCCACCTACCTATGCTGACCTTGGCAAATCAGCAAAAGATATTTTCTCCAAGGGATATGGTAAGTACTAAAGTTTTTTTCCCCTTTGAATTTTGACCCTAACACAGTTTTTGTAAAATTTTGCTTTTGTGAAGAACATGCAGTGCAGTTGGAGGCTTGTTGTGTCTTAAGCCAGTGTGCAGAAAAAAAAAGTGTTTTTAAAATTTATGGATCAGTTCTCACCAAAAATTCAAATTCATAATACAGGTTGAAAGTACACAAACCAGTTAATACTGACTACATAATCATGCATTCCAGAGCCAAAACCATGCTAGAGAGAGAGAAACTTTCAGTTAAACATCTCTGTTGTATAAAATCTTGAGAATAAATCCTGATTCCTAGTGTACTTGGATACTTTCATTACTACTGTAACTTTTAATGTGCTTTGTTTAATAAAGCGATATAAATGTGCAAACTCATTTCTTGTTGTTTTTCTTTTCAAGGTAGAAGTTGTGTACCTCAGTGTATAATTAACTCTTTTTATCAGCAAGTGAATTTTTTTTTTTTTTCAGCTTCAAGAGAAAACTTGTGTGGCTTTTATGTATTAAATCTGGTTTGTCTCTTAATTTCTGCTGCCACTTCAAAGGATTTGGGCTTTTCAAGCTGGATTTAAAAACAAAGGCAGAAAATGGACTGGTAAGTTTTAGTGTAATTAAAAAAAACCCCCGCTAACTGGATATGAAGTTGACATTTTTGGAATTTGATGTGTAAGGAGGATATCTAAAATTTAATTTTACAGAATGTAATGAATGTACTTAATTTTAACAAAAAAATGTACACACTGCAAAATAGGCCATTCTAAGACCACTAATATTTTAGTAGGCAGTCAGAGTGAAATTTATTACATGCAGTATTTCAAATACCATTGTCGTGATCAGTCAGTAACTGTGAAATTTGCCCCCTGTTTTCAGCAATTCACCACATCAGGATCTGCCGACACTGAGACCAGGAAGGTGTCAGGCAGCCTGGAGACCAAGTACAAGTGGGCGGAGCACGGGCTCACCTTTACCGAGAGGTGGAACACAGACAACACCCTGGGTACGGAGATCACCCTGGAGGACCAGGTAATGCAACTTCCCCGCTGTGGTCCCTCTGGTGTTCCAGATCTGATGTACTGCTGCGTTGTACTGAAAAATGCCTGCTTTCAAACTTTGCTTCTTCTGTTCAGCTGACGAAAGGACTGAAGCTGACATTTGACTCATCCTTTTCACCAAACACCGGGTAAGGAGCGGCAGTACAGCAATGCGTGAGTTAACAGGGAAGCGTGCTGCATGCGCTTTACTTAATGGGTGGACTCTGACTCAGTAGATACGATACTCCAGTGTCAGTCGTTAATTTGTGTCAGTTAACATGTTATGTTTTGATAATTAATCTGATTGATCATTATTTTATTCAAAAATATTTTATTGTTCATTAGCGGGTAATACATTTTCTTATAAACAAAATTAAAAGGCAAATGCAATTTGCTGTTTGTTTTTAGGAAGACTAATACATGAACATTCAGCTGTGATAATATCATGGCCACATTGTTGCTGCATAAAACTAGATGTACAATGAAACGAAACTACTGGGTTTCACTTTAGCAAACATTTGCAAGCTTTTTTCATTTTTTACCTTCATGAAAGTTTTAAATATGAGTGGCGATGTCTTTATTGCAGTGTTTTGCTTTTTAATGTTAATGTTGTATTTAGTGTAATAGACAAGCATGCTTTTACCATTCAGTTTGCAAGTTAATTGGCTGTTCTTTACAGGAAAAAGTCTGGTAAGATCAAGACTGCATACAGCAGGGAGCACATTAATGTGGGGTGCGATGTGGATTATGACATCAACGGCACAGCGGTGCACGCGGCCGCCGTCGTTGGCATGGAAGGCTGGCTTGCCGGCTACCAGATGACCTTTGAGGCGGGGAGGAACCGGGTCACTCAGAGCAACTTTGCGGTGGGCTACAGGACCGAAGACTTTGAGCTCCACACTAATGTGTAAGAAAACCACCACGACACCCGTGTATGCCGCCTAGCGGAGGTGGCACTTCTCTGAAGTCCACGAGTGACGCTGAGGCACTCTCATCCGCAGGAATGATGGTACTGAGTTCGGGGGCTCTATCTACCAGAAGGTGAATGACCGCTTGGAGACAGCAGTTAACCTGGCCTGGACCGCTGGAAATAGCAACACTCGCTTTGGAATTGCGGCGAAATATAAAATCGATGACAGCGCCTCTTTCCTGGTATGGGTTTTTGAATGCCGGCTTTGCTTCTTTTTAACATTTCAGTGATGCGGTTGCATTAAGGGGAAAAAAAATCACTTGTGATAAATTGATTTGTGTTGAATCTGATGTCATTACCTTAGATTTTGCAGTCTTTGTTTAAATGTAACCTTAATGTAGGGACATCTACTGCTTTTCTATTTCCTTTGCTGTTGAGCTGTTTAGAGTATGTATTTTCTAAACATGTTCTAACTTTCTTCATTTCCTTAAGGCCAAAGTGAACAACTCCAGCCTTGTGGGTCTGGGATATACTCAAACACTGAAGCCAGGTAGAGCAAACAATGAGCATGCCTGTTACACACATCAAACATAAGCAGAAAACAATCATCACAGTCATTCTTTTGATCTGAAACGCAGATTTCATGGGTGTGAAACAAATGTTTTCGCATTACTGTTCCAGTAGGTGTACTCATTTAAAAAACTACAAGTAGTGATCAGTGCTTCATAAATAGTTTATTATTCAACCTGTTAATAAATAGCTTACAATTGTATAGTGAAATATTTCTGAGGGCCAGAGCCCAGTAATTAATTAAACGTCTCTTTCTTCTCAAGGTATTAAGCTTAGCCTGTCTGCTCTTTTGGATGGGAAGTGCATCAATGCTGGCGGTCATAAACTGGGAGTTGGCCTGGAATTCGAAGCATAGAACCACATAAGAGAGAAATGCTTTGTCCTCACAGAGTTTCCCATAAAGTTTGTACCATGCAGACTGTATTATTTAGCCACATGGAATGATGGTTGAATGCAGGAAGCATGACTCTAACTACCATTGACAAGGTATTTCCTCAGTAGTTCTTGTCTTAATATATTTCTTAATACTTTTTTGTTGTTTTTTGTGTTAACTTCCTCCATGACAAAACATTGCTGCTGTTTTGTTATTTCACGCAAGTCCCACACAAATTTGACTGATGTTACAACAGTGGGTTACATGCGTCTGGCTGGCAGCCTTGTGCTCATCTGAGGATTTTCACTTAGCGGTCGGGAATGATGACGGAGGCGAAGCGGACTTGGTAGTTCACCACCCACCCCCGGAATAAACCATTTAAATTCATCAGTCAAGAAATCAGATTACTTTTTAGTGTGATCAGTGACGTTCACATTTTGACATATTCATTAATCTGTCAAAATGTCTAATTTTAATGACTATTGTTTAATATTATTCTGAGAAAGCTAAACTGTAGATAGGTATAATGGTGGTCAGGAGAAATGCAGCCAGATTCCAGGTCTTCATCTGAACACTAGATCACTTGTTCCAAACACAGCAACTGCATTTTTGATGTTATCACTTCTTGGCTTCACGTTAGCTGCGGTTACATGGACATTTTTTCTTCAATCAGATTGAAATCATTCTGATTAATGATTCCATTTTAACTGTTTACATGGACGCTAATCCAATAAGAAGTGCGTTTACATGCTCAGAGCATTAAATCAGAATAAACCTTTTGTGACATGCACAAATTGGTTCTGCCCTCTTTGACTTGTATGCAAGAAATACCCTCCCAAAAATGACATTCAGTTTCTAATTCTTTTAAAGTTTCCAACAATTAAATAATATACGCGCAGACCAGTTCTGCTTTGTTGCTGCCATGTTTCTGTCCTTCCTGGACACACATTAGATGACGCAATGGTAACCCCTCATGGGACAAGCACGCGCAGAAAGAAAATATTTATTTTGATAAGAGGGAGATGATTGGATCAAGTGTTTACATACCCAAAACTATCAAATTACTAAAGGGTTACACCACCCCCCCTTATTCGGATTAAAATTCATTTAGATTGGGGGGAATCGGGTCAGTGTATTCCGATTGAGGTGGAAACAAAATACATTTTTATTCTGAATGAGCCGTTATTCAGATTAAAAGTGGAATATCAGGGACCATGTAAACACAGCTAGTTTCAAGTTGGTTTGAAATTCCATTCCATAACAGATTTTGTAACTTGTTTTTGTGTACTGATTTCCTGTATTTCTGTCTGTTTAGACACTTGAGGCGTTCATGAGTTTTTTTTTTTTTTTGTGTTTTGATGTACACCATTCCACCATATTGGGTCATACACATTATTGTACATCGTACATTTGAAAATTACATTTCCTTCTCCCCTGATGTGATGTCGTTCTGTTTGAGAGGACTCTACAATACATCTGTGTTACAAGGTGATTCCCCATTTTTGAGAATATTTTGAAATAAAGCATAAAATGTACAAAAGCAGTTATTGTTTCATGCTTGGCATTTAATACTGAAATGTGTCACAAAACGGCACTTTACAGTTTTCATTTCTAGATGTGCAAGACTGCACATTTGATTTGCAGCTGTTGTAATTTGAATTGGATACGGTGAAGAATGAGAATTTTTAACTGTTCACTGTTGCTGTTAAAGCACTAACAGGAAAAAAATAATTGAAATTAGTGGTCTGAAAAGAGGCTTCCAAGTAAGTTGGGAATAACGTTAATTCTGCTCTCTGGTTGTCTTAGAGTTTTCCAGTTACCACAACAAATTAACAACGCTGAGAGGATTTAATTGCTGCAAGAATCAATGAGATATCTTGGCTTGTTGAACTTTCAGATATCTAGAATGTGGGTTGAATGGGAAGTCATCATTAAGCTTTAAAGGCGACATTTGAACTGTTTTGTAAATTAAATACCCTTAATCTTTCGAAATAAGAGTTCCACATTGTATGCAAACGGTGACATGAACTGCTAACCTTAAAACACAAGATGTTTTCTTTTCGTGGTAATCAGCAATCAGTGAAGAGTTCTAATGAGAGCAACGCAGAATCACATGATTGTAATGGATAACACGGTTACATTTATATTTAAATTAAGAGTTTGCGTGTTGAACCAGGTTACGGGCTTCCTTTGAAGATTACTGTTAACCTAATCGGCTTCCATACTGGGTGGTGCACCAGTTCCCACATGGGACATCACGTTATCAGACACCAACATGGCGAAACATAGGGGCACGTCAAAGAGCTTGAAAGTACATTTCCTTTTCGCCGTTTTCGCTTTGCTGTTCCTATTTTATGACAGCTGTGGCTCTGATGAAGCGCCAGGTAAGGGCATCAGAAACACTCGCTTATGAGCAGATCGGTCGGCGCTGCTTGAAATAAACGTGGAGAGAATGGACGCTTGTCTATGGCAGGTTCATTAAGGGTCATTAATATTTCTGCAGACAGACGCTGCCTGAACTTTAAATAACACGTCATGTGAAGTTAATGAAAATGTCCTTCAGCCTACAAGTATGGGTCGTTTTATATCACCTACAGTTACTTTTGTAGATAACCGTGATGGAGGTCTTTGCAGTCACATGCAATATGTACATCGGCGGCTGTTTCTACCTATAATATTGTAATGTATACTGTACACGTTGGTAGTAGACAAAGGCAATGCTTACTGAAGACGGGGATGTATGCTTGTAAAAACAGTCGCATCGATTTAAGACGAATCACAGATGTAATTAACCAATTAAATGACGGATTATTATGATCAAGACTCGATGTCCGTAATAAAATGTGAGCTGACGGTCTTCGATTTGTACTGAGAACCACTCAGTAATCGTTTACGTTAATAAATATTTTATAAGAAAATTTTATTCGTTCTAGTGGTTTTGTGATTACAAATAGTTTCTGCTTTTTGAGTACCAGACCCCTGATTATTAAAAAGTCAGTAATTTTTGCTGTCACACGTGGGTTTATAGCCTTCAACATTATCTTTGTGCATGTAGTAAATGTGGTGATAGAATGTTTCTTAATTTTACCCAAATTGGTCAGATGAAGCTGCCACAGATTTTAACAATTTGGGATTACTTTTATCGTCAATGTGACAACTGGATTAATCGTCAACTTGAAAATATTTACACACGGTAGTAGATTTTGCAGTATATGCCTTTTATTTAACTTCTAATTAACTGACTTTGGCATTCTACGCAAATTTTATATGAATTCCTTGTTGCAGCCTGTCAGTATACAAAATAATGTATAAGCATTATTGAACTTTTAATATTCAGTAACTGCTTTGCAAGGCTACGTTATGTGTGCGTGCTTGCGTTTGTGTATCTGTGTATGTGTGCAGGGTGTTCCCTGCCTTGAACCCTATGTTGTATGACCCCCTTCTTCTGTACCAACAAAGATGGCATGAGTGTTAAAAATGGAGTGTATTATTTGTCGTCACCATTTGATGGCACTGTTCTTCTGTGGATTATTTCCGTTTTGTGCAGGAGATGTTTTAAAAAAAAAAAAAAAATTCGGTGTTTTCTTGTTTTTCCTGCTGCTTTCGAATAAACATTCATGGGAGCACAATTTAATTGATTACATTGAGTATTTTATTTAAATAGTCACTTCTCAAGAAGATCTCTCTACCATGCTGAAAAGATGTGAATAAAAACTTATTAAAAGACAGCTGTTTTAATTCCTCATACAGGCCAATTTGTGTCTAATTAATAGCTGTTTGTTACAGAAAGAAAACTGAATGAAAATGAGGAGCTTCAACAGTCTCAGCAAGACCGAACACAGCCGGCGCTTTCGAACCGCTCTGCAGCTGTGCTGGGCAGCACAGGTGAGGTAACTACAACCAAGAGCTTTGCCACACTACCAAGCATCAAAGCTCCAAGCAGAAGTTCAGAAGCTCCGCCCAAGAGCTCTACTGCAGCCCCGGTTGCCACAAAGCCTGTCACCGAAGCGCAGAAAGAGGCTTCGCAGTGGACCATCAGACCTACCGGGGGCCGGGAGGTGGCTGGAGCAGGGACGGCGCGGTCCGACTACAAGGATGAGACTAAAAGCCCCACAGGGGTGGATCTGGACCTAGAGACAGAGACAGACAGCTATCCCTATGACCAGGAGCTGCCGAACACAGTGGTGAGAGGCTCCCCGGAAGGGGATGACGGCTTGGGGGGAGAGGACGAGGTGGAGTTCCTTGAGGACATGGACAAAGACTTGGCAGCCTTCAACCAAGCCGAAAAAATAGGTAACATCGCTGTGCAAATGAAGGCCACCACCATTTATAAAGCGCAGGAGGAGGATTCTCACTTCTTTTTCCATTTGGTGATCATTGCCTTCCTGGTGGTTATCGTCTACATTACGTACCACAACAAGAGAAAGGTAACGGTTGACATCGTTCATTAGCGTTTCATGCCATGTAATGATGAGTTCTGCTTGCATGCAAGAGTGTTCTGGTTTTTTTTTTTTTTTTTTTTTATGTAGAAAGCATTACAGTAATAATCTATAAGTTCCCATCAATTTTTGAGGGGGTTTGTTTTCCTGACTTCATTACAAGCTAATTTAATGCATTAAAAATCCCCTTATATGAATGACAAGGATTTTTCAATATGTATGAGCTGTAGTAAAGGACATGTACGATAACATGGTGAAAGAACAACCAGCAAGTGAGCAAATTGTTAGATTTTTGTTAGATGTTAAATGTTGCGTTTCAAATGTAATAAGGCTTATGACACCTCTATTATAAGCGTCAGTGGTTATATGTCACACAAGTGAAGGATAATTTCCAGTTGTGTGTTGTTGGTGTATGTTTTTTTTCTTGAGCCAAGGGTGTAAGAACCACAACAGCCATGTGTCAGCAGGATGCTGAGATTACTAGTCCTGAAAATTGTGCATATGTACCCCTAATCTCTGGAGTCCTGCACTGTCATGTTAACTTTATACCAGCTATTGTGTATGTGTGCCATTGTAGCCAGAAGCACAAAGCCAGTTAGGATTAATGGCTGTCGTTTTTGCTTTCGCTGTTTCGAAAGCAATAAAGTGCTAAAGAGCTCAGTGTGTTAACGATTTCAGCATTTGTTGACTTAACTGTGTTTATCACTGCCACCATTTAGAAACCATAAAGCTGTGGCTTGTGGACATTACCTCTGTTGCTTTTAAATCCCATTACTGAACATTTAAGTGTGGTCTCCATGTGCTTGTAGATATTCCTCCTGGCCCAGAGTAGGCGCTGGAGAGACGGGCTGTGCTCACACAGTGTGGAATACCACCGACTGGACCAGAATGTCAACGAGGCCATGCCGTCACTCAGGATAACTAATGACTACATCTTCTAAGCTGACAGCGCAGAAGACCTGCGGAGAAAGACCATTCCACGTGGAAGATTAACTCACCAGTTCATCAAGACTATCACTGAGATCTGACTCTCGAGCCATTGCTGAAAAGGTCAATGAGCTTTGGCCAGAGAAATTAACACTTCGCTTATGTTTTCCATGTCCGGCCACACTAATTTGTCTGAAAATGAAACTGCTTCACAAAGCATTAGGAAGAAATATTGATGTCTTGTTCTGGCTTTGAGTGCCCATCAAAAGGGGCACAGCACTGCAAGCCCTGAAATTCAGTAGCTTATCTAAAACCGTGTGCAAGTATAAAGGTGTGCAATCTGGAGATTATTAAAAAGATTTAAAGATAATGTTAATAATAAGATGCTTTACAAAAGACATGCATAGTTTGTTTACAGTACTCCTGGGATGGAGTGGGTGCGGGATATATCAATGCTTCATGGAATAGTTAGTAGCATTTGACTCTTGTTTTTCCATTTCTGTTTTTTTTTTTTTTTTTTTTTGTGGCTATTGTTATGTCTAATTAAAAGATATTTTGAAAAATATTAGAACACATGGTAAGTAAAAGAAAGATGTAAAACTTTGTTAATCCTAAATTTCTTCATTTGTACAAGTTTGTCTGCATAGACATACTCATTTGTTTCTTCATGTTGTTTCAAGACTCACATGTTGGTACATGTTTTCAGCCTTAGTTCGAATGATGTGTTTTACTGTTTGTGTTGGATTGGTTGCAACCAAAGTCTGTAGTTTTTACGTTCAGTGTAAACGCATGCAGGAATCGACCCTTAGTCCCTATACTGTTAGGCACTTAGGCTGTAGTAGATGGCTCTTTGACCTATTGTAGCCCTGCAGAAGTGTTGTCGAGGGAACACAGTGATGGTTAGAGTCCTTCCCTTGTTCCTATGTTATTGCCTTTGAGTGGCGGTGTAAATTATTTGTGTCATAGGTAAAACTTAGGCTAGCTGTTGAATGTGTTACCATTTCTTTAATTGCTGCAGATGTACAGGAAGCCATAAAGATGGGAAAGAAATGCTGTTCTGCTCTCATATTAAAGGTGTAAAGATGTCTTATTGTTAATCACTTTGCTTGACATTCGTAGTATACTTATGTTCTGGATATGCTGTTTGTAGTGGTATGTGTACATTGTTTTGGGATTTTCTGAATGGAGGATGTGCTGATTTAAATCTTTTGTATAGAGATAAGTGTGTTTTGATTTTGTTGTACCCTTCATGCTGTAATTATGGGAGTACAATCAGTGGGTTGAGTTTTTGTCCACTTCTTAGTTTGGGGGTTTTTTTTTTTTTTTTTTTTTTTTTTTTTTTTTTTTTTTTTTTTTTTTTTTTTTTTTTTTTCCCCATTTAAATACAGTGTCTTATTGTTCAGGCAGCATTTGTCCTGTAGACCTTATTTGTGCTTTGTTTCATTGTGGCTGTTATGTTTAATTAAAAGGTATATTGAAAATGTTAGAATACATGGTAAGTAAAATGTGTAATATTTTTACTTTTGTTAATCGTAAGTAAAGTCTTTTTCATGAGACAGTGGCCTGTTTTTTTTTTTTTTTTTTTTTTTTTTTTTAAAATAAAATTAATATTTTAAATTTTTTTTATGTCACAGACGGACGTGGTTAATTTAAGTGCCAAATTAGTGCATGGGA
>JABJVR010001433.1:0-16775 GCA_025773905.1 Chitala chitala
AGGAAAGCCGGCTGTACAGAAACGAACATTCGAATAGTAAAATATCAATTCGAATAGTAAAAAGTTAAACGAATATTAGTTATTCGAATATTCGTCTGCATCCCTAATAACAAAGCAATCACACTAACTGATCAAAGTAACACCGCCACTGTCATACTGTCATAACTGGTAAGAACTTTACAACTGCCATCCAGACAGGAATAGGCGGCCCTGGTAAAGAAAACTGACAAATCCTTGTGATTAGTAACACACCAATATTAAATGTAACTCTAACAGTTCGGCAGCACTCGCCATTTCCCTTTAAATCTACATGAATAGTACTCCCGCTCAGCTATAAGGTCACCTAAACTGCAAAAACTTTCAACAGACACACTACTGCAAGACCTGACAAATACTGACGATGTAATCCCGCTAAAATACTTAGGTAAACAACCACGGTTTTACGACATGCAGCACAAACGAGAAAAGGCACAGCGGCCAACATAAGGTGTAAACACTGAGGAGCGCTAATGTAACAGCATGAGAGATAAATGAACACCGAAGACCTGCGGGGGAGTCAGACAGAGAGAGCGGAGCCAAAGCCACACAGATATCCGTGGACTCGAATTCAGCGCCCGGTGACATTTCGATCGGTTTACTGAATGGATTTGGAGCACACTTAGGCAAACCTGGGACCCTAAAGCACAACTGCAATCTCGCACTCGGGCACTTTATCTCGGCGAGTGCAGCATTATCCACACAGCTCTGCAATTACACCGCTAGAGGAACTCTGGGAAGACGGGGGAATGTGGGGGAAAAAACAGTGTGTAATCATGACAAACTGTGAAACACAAATAAACACAACACAAACCATGAGACAGGGATGACGTAACAAAGCTGCAAACTGTTTAAGAGATGGTCATTCTATAAAAATCCAGTAACTTTGAGTTGAGTCTGGCTCAGTGGGCTAATCTCGTCTTGTGTGTGGGCGGCCCGAGTTCAAAACCTGCCTGCTCCCTCAGTCCATTTCAATATAATTAATCTTTAGGCGGCCTTGTGGCTCAATGAGCACCAGTCTGGGAGGCGGAAATCCCCCAGTCCCTGGTTCAAATCCCAGCCAGGTGTGTCCTTGAGCAAGACACTCAGTGCTAGCTCCCCGGGCACCATGTGGCTGCTCACAGCACCCCCCCAGGGGGATGGGTTAAATGCAGAGAAGCAATTTCCCTCTGGGATTAATAAAGTACAATAAATTAAAAATAAATAAATAAAAATAAGATTGTGAAATGTAAAAAAAAAAAAAACAGACAGAGGTCTTAATCCTTTTACAATGTATCACCACCTCATGTTCTGTGTGAGTGAGCTGAAGGTCTATGAAAACCTTCACTCCTCCACTATTCTCTGCTAAGTTCCACCAGAGAAAGCAGTGGAAGTTTTCGCCACCGAAGACCATTAACCTGCACTGAAATTCAGGTGCTGCACAGGTGCTGCTCTGGTTCTTGGGAACCTCAGGTGAAGCGCTCAACAAAAACAGCAACGGAGCTGGTGTCTGAACTTCAACCCTCATGGTGTTTTAGAAATGACCCTCTTTAACTGAGCCCTGCTACGCTGCTTCTTTTTAGATATGTCTGCGCATAGAGAACTAGTATGCTGAAAGAGGACAGAATAAAAGCAAAATATAACAAGGTAACCCAAGACAGCAGGGCACTTGTTACCTCACTTAATCTTACATCAGCCGCTAATGGCCCAAAGGACACCGATAAGAGTTTTACTTAGGAAACACTTGCAGATTTTCTCTGCAGGGAAACTAAAGGCACTTTGCCTACTTAAGTCTAAAAGGAACCTTGGGACAAAAGCACTACTGAGACGCTGCTGAGGGTGTGTGTGTTATATAATGATGCAGAATGAGCCATTGGTGGGGGAGGAAGGGTGGCTTGGAGGAGGGGTTCCAGCACAGGGTCAGACTCGGTAGATCCCTATATAAAACCTGGCAGGAAAGGATATCCCGATCAACAGTCACTACGGAGACACCATCACCACAACACCTACAATGCAAATCCCTTCTCCTTTTCTATCTGGATAAACATAAGGAAAAAATACTACATACACTCACACATTAAGCCGCCTGCCCGATCCCAAATACCACTTCACGTAATGCTTGGAATTGTGGCCTAGAGACTCTGACCAATCAGAAGGTCAGAGGTCTCCAGCTACCACATGTCCCCATAATACAGCAGAATGTTCCAGACGTCAGTTCACGACATGAGACACAACAGCCAAACGTTAAGCTTTCTCACCTTGGGAAATCTTCAAGTATTACACAAAAACGGTTCTTCATCTCATAACAATACTGACAGGTATAGAAGACAGTGTTAATAGGCAAAAGTGTAAATAGGGACAGAAGACAGCGTTAATAGGTAAAAAGGTGTAAAGGTACTATAAAACTCCTGCATTAACACACATAAATGGCTAAAATCCTTTTGTTTTTTTTTTTGTTAACAGAACAGTCCTGGTCGGATTCCCTGGCTATATCTGCCTCTTACACGAGTGGGGGCAGAGCAGGTACAGTAAATTATTCCCACCAGCTATTACAGTTACTGTAAGTCACAAGCCTGAAGACAGCCAAGTGAATGCGCCTCTTGTTGGCGTCCCCCCGCCCGCCTCCTTTGGCGTGCCTGCTGGCACATGCCCCCCGTCCAAACAGCAGGTGGTCCCATAAAGCAGGCCAAGCAAACACATGGCTACCAAGTCAACGCCGGATCATTCCGTGACCAACAGAACAGGCGGAGCTGGTTCTCCTAATGCCTCAGGCTTCCAGAGGCCAGGCAAACCAAAGAAGGGCCGTCTTTAGAGCAGATGACTCATAAAGGCAGAGAAAATTAACGAGGAAGCATTATTTCTTCAGTGAATAGGCAGAATCCGATAGCTTTTTGTTGCTGTTTGTTCCCCGAAGGAGGACTGTAACCGTATTCGCCTCAGGTCTGGCAGCAGGTGGTGAACGGCGGTAGTTGCAAGGCTCAGCTAAAAATCATCTTTCTGCGGCTAGAAGTTCTTTCACTTCTGAACGTGCACAGACCCTCCACACTGGCTCCACAACTTCAACGCTTAACGAACACTACCAATGTTACATGAAAGGTATTGCTACTGACACCACGACACACCGTGCCAATTCTGTCGTGGGATTAAAGTCTTTCCCCACAATGAAAATACCAACATTATGGTAAATGACAGTTTTACTAAGCAATTTTTGAAATATAAACTAGAATTGTCAAAGTGATATAATTTGTTTGGAAACCTGTGTTTGACAGGGTGGCCTTCATAAAGGCGATGCCTAAATTACGTGTCCGGACCTGCAGTCTGATAAGAACGGCAGTACTATTAAATAACAAATGCTGTTAAAGTGAAACATCATTCCCCTCCCTTTTCGTATCCTGACATGACACTGCTGATTACTGTTATGAATTAGCTCCAGAGTATCAGGAACAAAACACCGCCCTGTCAGCTTGCAACCGTCGCTCCTGGCCAAACAGAGGGCTTACAGGGCCGAAGGAAGGCTTGCAAACAAGTTTCTCCGCACACAAACAGGATCTTGCACTTGTGGAGAAGACAGGAAGACTACCGTCACCCGGAGTAAACACGTCAGCATCTCGGCGACGATTACCATAAATCTGCAAGTGGGGGGATGACAAAAATAAAGGGCCTGAGATTAACCCCCGTCTACCATCTGCTAAAACCGTCATTGACATTAAAAGCAGAGATAAAGAAAGTAAAAGATCGCATGCAAACAATTATATTAAAATCACAATGTTCAGCAGAGCGGGAGGGCAAGGTCGAGGCAAAGACATCTTGACTGTGGCGGTGGGATGCACATCTGCCCCAGCAGCACCCCTGCAGAGCTGTGTGGGAGCACCTGTATGGTCCTCAGGCACGGGGCCAATTAGAAAGCAGACCGGCCTGCGGCTCCCATATGTTTCTGAGAACAGCACAATGAGGAAAACAGCCTCCCTTGCCTGTTCACTTTGCTTTTATGGCCCAAAACTGATTTTGTTGGCACCCATGTGTAAACGCTCCCCCCCTTCAACAGAGCACCGCCTTTTAAACAAACCCAAGATCCACAGATAATACGGCATGCCGGTCTGAGCCGCTACTCATCCCAGAATGGGGGGGGGGGGGGGGGGGTATAAATATTCAGCTCACGCTGGTTCTATTTTGTTTGAATACAGGGATAATTGGAGCGCACGCAAGGGACTCCGTCAGCAAACATGTCAATGTGTCGCAGGAGCGTCGGGTCCCGCCACCTACAAATGGGATTGATCAAAATGGCGGAGGCTAGCATACGGCTGCACGCGTCCGCTCTTCGCCACGGTGGTCCAAGCAAGGCCGTAACATTTAGGGACGCCCACAAATTCCACATCCACAACAGGTGGGAAGGATTATTCCTCTACTCCTCTGCCCCCTCCCAATCAAATTATGAAATAAATGTGGCGGAGCTAACAGCCATTCGAGACTGAGTTAATGTAGGATTATCCAAAGAAAGACCTTTTGCTCCACGCTGACGGGATTTTAACTTATATGGAATTAAATCACCATATGCGGGTGGCTTTAACATAATCAAGGGGCAGTAAATCCATCACCATTCGTAGGCCGCAGATAGAGGCAGCGGCTCCTCTTAAGGCATGCACGGTTTTCCCAGCGGCTGCTGCAGCCTTCCAAAATGGTCAACCCCTTCAGCTAGCTGCGGCTGCCATGTGAACCAATCACCAAAGGCAAGGGCACCAGAAAGAAACCAATCTTCAGAAGGGGGGAGGAGTCAACAGTTAGTCCTCCTCATCGATCTTTTAGATTTTGGACAGACTACGGAAGTCAGGCTAACATAGAAAGCAAAGACGCCAGTTAACTTGCGTTTTAATAAAACATCTAATTTCCTTCTTGAATGTGCACACAGAGTAATGTGTCAGGTGGTCATATTCTCAAAACTACATTCCAAACCACAAATCTTCAATGGCTCTTGAGGGGACTGGTAAGGCAGAAATTAATGGCATGTCATTCTACTCCTGCTTTTAATTAAATTAACAGTTAAAATTATGTCCTTACAATTTATCACACTTCCACCTTGCGATAGGTTGGCGCCCTGTTTGAGGTGCACCCTGTCATCTGCCCAGTGTCACCTGGGATAGGCCCCCGGCAACTCACGACCCTGTCCATGATAAGTGCTTCAAAAATAAGTTACTGTAATGCACATTTACAACATCAAAATGTGAAGCTAGTATATAGTGCCATTAAAATTCAAATTAGTCATAACAAATCCTTACATTTTACTTCCTTACAAAAAAGTGTTTACTGTTGACCAATCATTATACAATGAATAAGGATTATATATTATCAAATTATTAGGAATTTGTATTCATTCCCACTGCTTATTCCTTAATATCTACAATTTCTTGTGTAAAGCACTTTGAGGCACATTGTTGGAAAAGGTGCTATATAAAAATAAACTGAATCGAATTGAATAAGAGAACGGAAAAGAAGCTATTTGCTGTCATTGAGCATATAGCATTACAACACATGCATGTTACAACAATCCGGTGCTCTGCATTTAACCCATCCCCTGGGGGAGCACTGGGCAGCTATCACTCAGCACGCCAAGTGTCTTACTCAGAAACACACCTGGTGGCTGAGGCAGGGTTCAAACTGGGAGATTCCGCGTCCCAGCCGGATGGCGCTGTCCATTGAGCCACAGGCTGCTGTAGCTCAGCTGCCTGTGTTTGTGTACAAATTTACAACAGTTGTCTGGCACATTGATTTCCTAAATATCTTCCCTATATATTGATCTGGCCACTTCCTGTAATACTAAAGCCTTCCTACCGTAAAACAGAGCTGTAAACCTTGTGCTTGAATGACTTTAATTAGTAATTCCATTATAAATACTTATTTTATGCTTTTACCCATGGATGCAATTAAAAAACATACTAACACTACAACAATATGCTTCTAACAGTTACACACGTACTAATGGATACTGCATTTGAGTGGTTTTGTACTGGAGCCAGAAATGTACAAAGAAGGTACTAGTTAGTGAATTTCGGCCTTTAAAGCAAATGTTGTGGATAAGACATAAATAATGCAGCTGCATGAATGCTCCCATTCTTTATGGTAAGACTTAGACAACACCACACAATACACGTGAAGGGGAACAGGACGAGGAACACGATGACCCTGAACAGCCCCCACCTGTCCCAAACCTGTTTAAGAGCACCTCAGCTTCCCCTCAGACCAGATACTGCTGCCAGACACGACACAGCCGCGTGGGGCCACAAATGCAGACATGACGTGGGAGCGCAGAGAAGGTGGTGTCGGCAGAGAACCAGTACGCTGACCACTAACACGTGAGCGGCAGGACAGCCGGACAGGCACCCGGGGCCATGAGCCACACGAGCGGCGCTACTGCTGCACGTACAGACCATCGGTCATTGCAGCGCTGCAAGACGGGGCTAATGCTGTAACGCATGCAGATATTACACACCAAGCCCATACCCTCAGAGGCTCAGCCCCTTCAGCCATTTCAGATGGGGGGGGGGGGGATGTCTGCTGAAAGGTCAAATTGTGACATGCAGTTTTTCTTCAACATTTACCATCAATTCATATTTCGTCAGTCAAACGGAGCTCACGTCGATTTATTTCTGCATGTTCACGGTGGCCACTTTGATCATTTCGGTTTACTGCAAGAAAACAAAATGGAAGTTACATTTTATTTTTAACAAAACTATTACACAAGCTTGTAAACCTCTCATAAAAATGCTGCATTAGTAAAACAGTGTTTTCTTAATTTCAAAGATTTTGTTAACTGTAGAGAAAAATTTTACTATCCGGTTTTACAATTTTTGTTCACAAGCATTGGTGAAGGTAATCGCTATAAGACAAGGGCACGTGGCAATCTTCACGCTATGACAAATATGTGGAAGAGCAAAGCCATCATCCTTCAAATAAAGATGCACGTTCTCCGAACACGCATGTTCAGGAGTTTCTTATAGCCATGAGAAACATGGATCATATCTAAACAACATGAGAGGAAAAAAACCCCTAGGAGCATTTGGACAAAATTGTTACAGGAAAGTGCTTTCAGGACGATGGACACAGCGAGTAACCTATGAGGATTTAGACAAAAGAGTTCAGCTGCGTGAGACTTTGCTTCACAAAGTTATCCAGAGGAAACTGCAGATGTTTGGCCACATCTCTCGAATGGATGATCGCAGAATGATAAAAACATTGATCTTCAGAATCATGGATGGCACGAGGCATGGACGTCCACATCGAGAAGGGGTGGACGATCTGACGCAGTGGAGCAATACAACCCTACAAGAATTCAGTGAACAGACCTGTACTGCTGTGGCAACGAGTAGCGCAATGTGCTTCGGACACCGACGGGCGATGAGCCCACGGTGCGTGGCGATGATGATGATCGTGACTGGTGAAGATATTTTATGACGACCATTGTCATAACTTGTATATTCATACAATATTGATAAACACACAATGCCGCATCTTTGTCAGCATTGAAGAAAGCTATGAAAATGTGCACGGAAGAGAAACGTTCATCTGGACAGTATCACCCTTCAGCCTCTGACAGTTTCAATATGAACACCACTGGCATGGACATTCTCATGTTGGACAGGGCTGGTGCCCTTACGCCCAGACTGGGTACACTCTCTTTGGTCAGAGGTACATGCCCGTTAATATCTTCTCAGACTTTTAAAGCTTTCTCATTAGGGCTGCAGTGGAATTCAGCAAATGAGAATAAGACAATTGGTTAATTAAAGCTCTGAGTTTTGGACTGCTTCCAGATTTCCCACTATGCAGAGGGCTGCTGCGCAAGAAATCCTAACAAAGACACAATCAAACGTGCAAAACCAAATCTGTAATTGCACGTACAGAACAGAATTCTGTTCAAGTCAACTCCTCTCCATGAGTCCACAGCTCATTTTTCTGGACTAACGTTTTTTTTTTTTTTTTTCCCCCCACTTTAATGCAATTGGGATAACAGCAACCAGAAAGGTGGGGGAACAAAAAAGAAACCAGAGAAAACTTTTGCAGTGTAACAACACAAGAATGCACTTTTACACAGTGCAGTGACAGTTCTACTGCGAGGTCCACACTGAGCCAGAGGACAGAGCTGAATATCAGCCCACAGAAGCCATGCAATATATGAAATAACCATGGCTGAAGAAGAGAGGATGGAGACAAAAGCCAGTGTGAACAGACGAGCAAGGCCTCGTGCATCGCGCATTCACACACCTCAGCGAATGTGTACTAAAGGTCGAGGAAAGTGCAGCGCCGCGCCTGCGGCTGAGGCGGCTGTCAGCACAGCGAACGGGCTCGAGGTCAGGACAGACTCATCTCCGCTTCCAGCATCAGTCAACAGACCAAACCCAAAGGTGCTAAGTGCACAGGAACAGCCTGCAGCCTGCGAGTACCGTGTTGGGGTGGGGGAGAAGGAGGTATTGCAGGGACACATGCCGTGTACTCTGTCCCAGGCAGGTTTCTACCTGTATAATGCTCCACCCACCCTTCCCCCAACCTGCATCACCTTGGTCAGCGGTAGCAGCGGGAAGCGGAGATCTTCTGTCGAGATGCTGTCGCATAGCAGGTGCTGTCTACACGATGAGGTGCCCGCACACAGAGCGAGGCTGACAAGAAAAAGCACACGCGGCAGCTGAGCGAGCCCACGGGGCCAAGAGAAAGTTCCGGAGAACAGCCCTCATGCAGAGCCCCGCCCTCACAGATCTCCCACCTTCACTTTAACTATATAGTAACCGCGTACCGTCTTTGTCCGTGCGACATTTGCTGGTCTCTAGCATTAAACCCATGAGGGGTCCTCAGTACTGTCTAAACAAAGGAAGTTATTATGACAGACATAAACGTCAATAAAAGAACTGAGTATTGAAGTGTAGATTCTGATTTTTCTTTAAACACATCATACAACCAGAACACGAGAGACCTGAAATAGAACCAGCTATGGGTACAGCCCTCACAATGTAAATCAAAAGGTTTACAACTGGCAAACATGACATTGATTTTATATAAACTAGTTGGATTTACTTTTAGTTACATTACTGTCCAAAGACCACTTTTCTGTCAATATAAAGCTTTTGCCTTGTACACATCTCATTTCGCAAAAAAAGAAATCAGAATCTTCACGTACTATAACCGACAAACAGTACTCTTCTTGAAAACAATTTTCCATAGTATGCATTTTGTTGCTTTGCCAAACAACACAGAGAACATGAATATCACGGCATGAAGTTAATCCAGACAAGTTCACTGGAAATCTCTCCTTTGTCATAGTCTCACAAAATACCACATGCAAATTTGTTGTAATCAACACACCACTAGTAACTTGGGGTTCACATGCTAAAAAGCCAAGATGCAGATTTCCTCCACGAAGCTCCTGACGAGATCATTGTTCTGCGCTGCCCAACTGTTAGACGCTAATTAGTGCTGGTTACTGAACAAGACAGAACCCTTTGCTCCGGGGGCTCAGCTCATTAACAACTGTTAACTTTCAAAGGCAAGTGAGCTTGCAGACCAAGGCTATAATCAATCTCGTTTGCAACAGAGAGCAAAACAAATGAGGGCTTGGGAGAAACGAGAAGGAATATTCAAAAACTTATTTCTGCGATGGCCTTGGGTGAAAAATTATGTAAAAATATTTAGCATGTTTTCGAGGGGGGGAGCTGAAATCAATAACAGCTGATAAGATACAAGATGTTGCTACACACTTATAGCACCAACTTAAAGCGCAGAGCTTCTGCCTATATGGAGTAAGGCTCCCAGCTGTCTGAAACTTACTCCTTCTCCACCTTACATGTTTATTAAAGAAAACATGTACATTTTGCCTGAGTCGGAAAGAATTTGCAAACATCATCTCATGTGCTACAAGCACCATCTGGACCACTGGACCAATATGAAGACACTACGTCCCATTTGGTGATCCTGGAAGGCTGCTCAGGCAGACCTTGGAGGAAGGACACCCATCACCATAAAAACAATCTGCTAAAGATACGACGTTTCTTTATTCTTGTGGTCAAAGGACAGCGGAGTCCTATTCACATGAGCAACCATTACTCAGTTTATGAACTAATATAGACTCTTACTAATTCTTATACTTCCAGTATGTACAATGCAAGGCAATGGTGATGCAAGAAAACTTCGCCTGGGGAGTTTGCTGATTGTAAAGAAACTGGGTACCGACACTAGATGCAAAGCTTGAACAGAGAGATATCACATTTTTATTTCTGTTTCGAGTGCACAGGAAAAAAATCATCTGTTACACCAGTTCCCTGCATAAAAAAGCACCCCACACAACACTGGCCACTGTCTGCTCAGTAGCCAAGGTCAACAGGCAAACGCTTCAGCATAAACAGCCCCAGATATCAGTCCAAAACCAAACGAGACACACAGCAGCAGTAGCAGCAGGCTGTGAAGCACGTAACACTGAGCAAACGTGATCTCCAGCAGACCAGCTCTTCCATTCAGAGGGGCGGCAGCTCCAGCATTCGCCTCGCTGCACCCGATGCGGCACAGAGGCAGTTAAACCACCCGCTCCTCCGAAATGAGTTCTGTGCACCACGGTGTGCGCAGTCCACCGGGCCAGCCGAGTCCAGTGGGGGGTACTAAAGTCTACTTCAGTGCGAATTGGCAGTAAAGGCCCCAATCTAGTGCAGTATTACCACCCGAGGCAGTGGCGCCACACAACCTGTGGGGATGCAGCAAAACTGTTTAAATCAGATGTATAAAAAGCCATCCAGTTCAACAATTTCTCAGATTCATACATTAAAGAAAAACATACTGCCGACGTATTTTTTCTTCTTCTACATTGTGCCATACAAGCATAGAGGGACGTCACTCATCCGGTACACGTACAGCACAACCTGAAAATCGTGTCTAGACTAATTAATGAAACAGTGCCTGGAGCAGTTGCAAGAGAACTGTGGGGGGGGGGGGTCACAGCTGATCGGCACCACACCCACCCAATCCCACCTCACCAGCGTCGTCATTAATAGTCCCCTGGTTCGTTACACCTTCCAAATTTCTAAGGCCAGCACACCAAATTAGACCTTGTTGAAAAAGCAGCCCTTAAAAAAAACCCCTGGATGATCCACAGTGGCCTCCGACAAAAAAAAAAAAAATTATACCTCATTAAGATTAAATTGTGTTCCGTTCGCCCCTCCCACACACACACACACACACACACACACACACACACACACACACACACACACACAAAGAGTGTACCACTGGTGCCTTGGAGCCCCCTGTCTCCAAAAGTAATAAATATTGTTTTCTCTCCCGCTTTTTAAATGAGTGATAAAAGACGACTTAAACCCTGCTCGCATGCGTTTAAAGCCCTGAGCTCATTTATTTTGCCGTGATTGTCAGGCCTCTGCCTGCGTTAACCGATGCCCGGCATCCCGAGGGCTGCCCGCCCTTCCCAGCGCGCGCATGCCGACCTCCTGAGCACTGAGCATGAGAACTCACTGCTCAGGCGCCGTGCAAAGACACAGAGGAACAGCCAAGCTGATAAACACACAGCGTCATGCAAGATGACAGAAAGGCATAAGTCACTGCGGAAAGTCAAAACTGTAATGACATCAACAACATGTGAAATGATGCTGGATCTTCACAAATAAAAAAATAAAAAAATAAAACAAAACATCTACTGCCTGTGTCTATGTTATCCCCTTTTATACAGCGGTTCTGCAACTTTGAACACTCCAGAAGGTCCAGCGTGTAGAAATCTGGCTCATAACTAAACTAAGTCTTATTTTTACCTAATTCAGACTTGTCCACTTACCAAAAAAATGGTCAGAATGAACTGGCTGCCCAATGAAATACAACCTAAGAGAGACAACATGCCAACAAGCTGAGGTTTAAGGGCTGGTGGTGAAGCAACACTAACATTTATGCAGAAAAACCACAACTTTACTACTTTCTTGTGCGTGTGCGGAAAGCACACATCGGTAAGAAAAAAGTGCACCGAAAAGAGCTGAAAGCTTCCCATGAGTTTGCAAGACACATCTAGACAGGTGAGAAAACAGACTCCTTGCCCAAGTAAATAAAATGTTTTCTACAGAGCAATGAACAATTCGGTGAATTCAACTAATCGACAAACAACGAAACTCCTGCGCACATCATTAAATACCTCAAGACAAACGATTCTAGCCTGAGCAAAAGGTGTGTGCCAAAGGCTACAGGTCTTTCCCATATAAACAGAACCATTCCACTGAATGTGTCAGATGTTGACAGTAAGTGATAACATCACAAGAGTTTCACACCTCTGAGCTGGATAATGGTTTCCATTTTACCACGTAAAAAAGGTGTGATGGTAAAAAAGGTGGCAACAACAGCGTGCTTCCGTGGTGATGTTCTGCCCCAGAACCTGCAGGCATCAGCAAACTCAGCCCCACCTCCAGCCTTCTGCACCACTACGTCATGGAATATCGAAGGCACGCCATTGGATGACAGAAAGGCACAACAGTAAACATCCCCTCCTCATAAGTCTTTCCTCCAGCATCAGCAAAAATTATAAAACATGGAGGCTGTCAGGACAACATGTAGCAGATGTACAGTGGTTAGAAAGCTATGAGAAATAGGAGGACTTAAAAGGAAGTGTGCAGAGACATAAACAGGCCTCCCTGAAACAGGCTTTGCATCTGTGTTCCTGGAAGAAAGACAGACACTCAACCCCCCTCAATTCACACTTTTAACGCATGTGTAAAGTGACACATCCAGTGGTCGAAAAAAAAAATTGTTATACAATTTATAGGTACATCAGAAGACAATGTTTCTTCTTTTGCTGCCAAAAAGGGCATGACGGGCGAAGGTGCAAAAAAAACTGCTCCTTTGTTCAACATGTGTGATTTAAGACCTTCTGAGAAACAACCTGAATGATCACCTTGCTGGGAATATCAGTCCCAGTGACTGAAGGACGGGTATTTCCCAGCTTCTCACGAACTGGTTTGATCCACTTGCTGGAGCCCTGGCCAACACTATGGAGGACCATTACTCAAGTCAGCAGTCTCAAGTCCAAAGTGTAGGAATACAGCTTGAAAAAACCAGAAAGGGGATGACAGGATTTCAGTGCTGTCCTGCATTAGCCTGCATTGACCTTTTACCCATTTAATCAACTCTTCCTACCCCTGACATGATGTACGCAATGCTTCCCTGCCCCAGGAGCACAAAAGCTGTGAATAGTTACCATGACAATTCCTTCATATGTCCTTAGATGTCTGGGGCTTTCTCCTGCTCAACATTCATGCTTTGAAACAAGAGATGACAGCGGATTTATGCAGAATCCTCCTAGTGTGTTCACAGCCACTAAACCAAAAAGACAGTTTCAGTGTCTTTAGGGCTGGCCGAACACCATGTCACCAGCATCAGGACACCCGAGGAGCTGTCATCGTGCAGCAGCACTGTTCATTTGCTCCCCAGGCCAGCCCACAGCAGCCCCTACAGGCCGGGTTGGGAGAGGGCAACTGAGCAAGGATCCCAGCGAAGCCTCTGGGGAAAGAAACAAGATGACAAGCGCAACCCAGGTTCTTCACAAGACTACCAGGGCGTTGTTGAGCAGGTCATCTTCTCACCATTCAGGTGCCTCTGCAGGGTCAACAGCTAATGCATTCACCAATCTGTCAGACCATGGTCACACAGTGAGAAAACAGCTCCCTCTAAAGGTCGGCATAAACAGGAGGGTGGCTGACTGCTGCACTTTTTAAGTTATGCTTTTTCAGCAGCATTTCCCACGATAAACATGACAGCACACTTCAGGTAAGAGGGAGTACTGGGAGCTGTAGTCTCAAAAAGAGATAACCGAGATAAATCTGACAGGAAACGTGCCAACTGCATTCCTAGTGTTAAGAAGTAAAACATGCCTCCCTCCAGCCAGGACTATCTGCTTTTACGCTTTGCTTACAGAGTGAAGGTTTTGAAGACAAATATAGGAAGGGGCATAAGACAAGCGCTCTCAGTGACAGATAAAACGAAGCTAAACATTACAAGAACAAACCCGATTCTGACAGTCAAGTTTGAACTTTTAGAAAGCGTGCTACTAAAGCACTAGACCTGGGACCAGGCTCCTCACCATGATGAAGCATGGCTGACCCCCCCCATCCCCCACCATCAGAAGTCCCAGTCAGAGCAGAGAAAGGCCTTATTGTCACCGTACCAGGAGGCGAGCGTTCACAAGACATGTGAGCAAGCGCAGGCCAGCCGAACCCGGGAGTCGGGCCAGCCATGTGCCAGGCCGGTCTGCCACCCAGAGCTGTCGCACGGCAGCCGCTGCCACGAGGGAGCCGCACGGCAGCCTGTCTACCTGCTCACGTGCTTGGGGGGGTTCCAACGCAGAACACTGCAAGCCAGAGGCAGAGGGCGGGACAAGCACAGAACACAGACGGCTCTCCTCCACCCGTCTACGCCCCGTCAGCTGGGCGCGGTCTTTGTTAAGTGATACCGAGCCCCTCACAACGCTGAAACAGGCCTCAGACGGACCTGGCCGGAGCTCATTTACAGCAGGACAGAAGGGAACGAAACAGCCAGGCAACGGCGGTGCTCACAGCCAGTCACCAGCGGCCGAGGGCGCTTTGCCCACAGTAGCGAACGGGCCCCGTTGTTGGCGGCAGAGGCGGCCACATGCCTGAGCAGGGCATTAACTGCGCTTGCATTGTGACTATATGTGCCCTGATCTGCTGGCACGCAAACTCCTTTCATGAAAACCCTTTCCAAAGCTCCAAACTGTGCAATTTTGAAAATACTCCTTTATTCTGAGGAATACCACATGATTTGCATATTCATTAGGATTAAGGAGATTGCTCTCCTCAGTTTTAAGTCAATTTGTATTACTCAAGGGACGGCAGAGACGGAGCGCAAAAATTATCAGGATTTGTGATTAGAAAGAAGCTCGAAATCTCACATCAAATGAGAAACCGCGAAATGTCTGAACTCCAAATCAGATATCAGAAACTGGATGAGTTGCACACATAAAGTGACCTTTTATGTTCACATGATTTTCTTTCTATCAAAATCGTTTTATCTGAAATAAAAATCGTCTGCTCTACTATCCTCCATGTATGAATAAATGAGACCGCAAAAAAGGTACAGTTTAAAATTAACTATGAAATGAAATTTTCCTTCTCATTTACAAACCTACCATACAAGTATTTATTAATTTGGTATCGCACAGAGAAGCACTGCATTACATACTTCCTCAGAAGCACACTCGTGTCTAAAATTTCCACATTTATACTTTTTTTTTTTTTTTACAATAAAATTGATAATTGCAGGGTGGGTACAGATATGTGAAAAATGTCATAAGTCAATAAAGTACTATTTATTTCCTGTTGCTTTTTACAAGTCGAGTTCATTAAAATGGATTCTAAAATTAGTTTTACTAGAAAGTCTTTTCAGTGGCAATGATGTTTAAAATAAACACTTCACGAGCTGCAAAGAAGCTACGCTACAAAGCCAGCTTGTTAACAGCAGGCAATACAAAGTTAGGTCAGGGACTGTCCCCACTAACCGTTCCCCACAAATCAGGTTCAAACAAGACGCAGCGAGCACTTCGCTGTCACTCCCTTAATATTGCACTTCGGCCTCGGCCTCACGCCCTCAGGCTGGGGGGGCTCAGAGATCGTGACAGTGTCACAGCCCCGGCGACAACCGTAATCATGACCGTGTGGGAGCATCCAGCGAGGCCCTGCACCTCCGCCTGAAAGCAGCGCCTGGGAACAAGCCTTGACCTCCGTCACACGGCGGGAAGAGCAAGCGCTCCACAGCACGTGCCCCGACGAGGTGAATCATAAAAATGCAAAGCAGCTTCTAGTTTAATCTGACAGTTTTTATGCAAACAAGCCAGTGTTCTGAGCTCTCAGAGGAATGCATCCGCCACCCTGAACGATTTAATAATTTACACAGGAAACAGCTGAAAAGAGCAGCGTAACAAAAAGAAAAAGTAATCAAATTATACTGGTGTGAATCACAGGAGTGGGGAAGGGGAGAAACACACACGCACGCACACACACACACACACACACACACACACACACACACACACACACAAAATGGTTACTGGGCAGCCAAGAGGAACAAGGGCAACAATTCAACTCCATAGAGGAGAGGGGTACTCCCTTTGGGGGGGGGGTTGGAGCTTGTGAAAATACAGGTGTGTCAGGTAAAAGCTTCCTTAACAATGGCTTAAAAAGTAATTCAGCTTGCGTGTGGTGGAACTTTTGAAGAGCACAACGCTCCGGTTTTATAAACACGCTCACCTATAAAAGTAGACTGTTAATAAACATGTAGCAGCTCTTCTTATGAGGGAGGAGGTGAAATGAATCCAACAACCACATTTTTGCTTTTTAAAATGTTCACCTTTAGGTACAGCCTTCACCAAACGCGTAAACAGAACAAAACATGTTACTATAAAATTGTGTGCATCCACAAAACTAACTGAAAATGTTTTTTGGAAGAACAGAGCAAGTCCCCATGTAATTTCCTGCAGCAACGTTCAGTACCGCAGCGCTCAGGTCTTGCCTGGCTCCCTGTGCTGAGCTCCCTGGAGCCTGAACATCTGAACCTCAATCAAAAATGTGAAGGGTCCAACAGTGTACACAGAGGGGTCAAAACCAGCCCCTTCAAGTAAGGAGCACAAAAAAAAAAAAAAAAAAAAAAAAAAAATAAAAAAAAAACAATTTACCCAGAAAAAACAAGCCAAAACCAAAAATGCACCAAAAATTTTTGGGGGGCGAATT
>JABJVR010001433.1:16785-38995 GCA_025773905.1 Chitala chitala
ATTTTAACCAAAAAAAAAAATTTGATTGGTCAAACTGTTTACAAATTGGGGTAAAAACCAGCCCCTTCATTTAAGTTGCAAAAAAAAAAAAAAAAAAAAAAAAAAAAAGACAAAAATATCAATTTACCCAGAAAATACAAGCCTAAACCTATACTGCACCTCAAATTTTTGGGGGTCGACTTTTTTTATACTACTTTATTAGCCACAAAGGGAAATTACATCTTTGCATTTAACCCACCCATTACCCAGGGGCAGCAGTGGGCAGCCAGCCACATGCGGCACCTGGGAAGCTAGCGCTGTCTTGCTCAAAGACACATCTAGTTGTGCTGGGATTCGAACGAGGAGATGTCCATGTCCCAGCCTGATGTTCTACCCATTGAGCCACAAAACCGCTTACCATGTCAGACTGACTAATACACTGGCACATACTGTACATTTAGTCAGAGTCGATAATTTTTACTGACTCCAGTGACCCTATAATTGCTTCCGACTCCAGTAACCCAATAATTGCTTCTGACTCCGATTCCACAGGCCTGGTTCTCCTTGAATCCCTGTTTCTGGGGGAAGATTAATGGGTGCGGACAGGCAGAGGCAGAACACGGACCAGCATGAGTGCCTCAGGCTGCCTCCTCATACCTCAATTAGTCTCTAAATTAGCAGCTCCAAATACAGTATAATAAAATGTGCCTTGCAATTAAGCTACTGGAATGCGCACATGTTTTATGAGCAAAATCAAACCTTCTCAATGACTGGGATTAGGAACCTGCAGACAGACAGATTGTGTTAATAGTCACCATTCACTATTTCCCCAGGTATACCCTGTACCACAATACTGTTCAACACCCTGTGCGGTGTATAACCCCCCCCCCCCCCCATGACAATGTCAAACTTTATTTATAAAGCAAATTTCAAAACAACCTGTGTTGACCAGCACAAATAAGAACGTTTCCTAATAAAAAGTGCAAAACAGTTAAAATGCAATAAAACAGCAAATCAAAAGCAACAACCGCAAGCAATAATAAGATCTCAAATTTCAATTAAAAGCCAAAAGAATAAAAATGCATTTTGAGTAGGGATTTAAAAGCACCCAGTAAAGGTTCAGTTCTACTGTGAAGAGGTGAGGTTTTCCAAAGCTTAGCCGCTGCTATCCCTCTACCATTAAATACAAATGGTCTATACACCTGAACACCATTTAGAAATTTTTTTAAATGACACGTTCAAGCAGCTATTTTAAAGTCTATTTCCTCACTTTTACTTTTTATCACCCCTAGGGCCACCATGCAATTTTCCACCATCGCCGCAGTCCATTGGGTAGTCGCTCAAAGGCAAAGTTCGAGAAGCGGCAGTGCGGAATGGTGTCTCACAGTGACACGACACACACAGAAATAGATCAAAATGAGGAGAACGCAGCAGGCTGAGTAAATGTCACAGAGAGATGACACCGAGGCCACAATTTCAGCTGGAAAAGTAGAGGAGCTTATCTGCTGGAGTTAACCTATTTTTGTGACCCTCTGGGAAACTTGACATTTGGGAGCTTGTGGTCATGCGTCAGGGCTACAAAGCCCACAGTTCATCTGCTGAGGTTAAACTCTAATAAAGGCCTGAAGACCTTAAGCAATTGTATATCACTCTTCTGTCTTTCATTTTAAATGAATATATGTATAAATAAATTGCCTTCCTCCCTGTTACTACCAGCACTGTGAAAGGACTGACTTTTAATACATTTTAAACCATGCTGTATGGAGGCTTGTTGGGAAACGTCTTTTAGCAGTGAGTCAGCTGTTTTTTTCCGTTCAGAAGACTGCAGAGAGGCCCTGTGAGGGCCTGGACCCCACCCCCACTGCAGATTGACATTTCTAGCCTTTGAAACATAAAAACACTACAACTGAAAACAAGCGTGTGCTGAAACAGCACAGCTATGATGTCATCGCCCCCCCCCCAAACAGGCGCTCCGGCAGTGCCCACACTGCGTGCAGCTGCCTTACTTTATGGAGTTCCTGAAGTGGTCTTCAGCTGGGCTCTTCACCGTGCAGCTGTTGAGGACCCACAGGTCAGCTTCAGCAGCATCATCTGTGGAAAAGGAGGGGAAACAGAAGGCAAACATTATGACAAACCCCCATGCACACGCACGCATGCACGCACACAAGTGTGCACACGCACTCTTCCCATGGCCTGTGAAATGACACCTGCGTTACTGCGCCCGTGTCCATCAGCCTAACAAAGACCCTCCCCGTTGTCATTCTACGCCGGGGATGAGAGCCAGGCCTCCGGGCATCGGCACAGGGTCACCACAGCAGACACCACCTTGCAAGGCAGCAGGAGTTGTGCCGCTGCGCAACAAATACAAATACGCAGGATCACACAGCAGGCCGCGGGTGCAGACACGCAGCGCCTCATCTCTTGCTGAACTAGATATTTCACTTAAAATACATCGGCAGCATCAGTGAAGCGTTCGCAGCCTCCTACTTCACCACCCCACGCTGGACACTCCCCCCCCAACAAATCCCCAAGAAAGTATGGCTCTGAAAGTAAGCAGCAGAGAGACCAGGAAAACACAGAGGACCACAACACTAACAAACTCTACTGCTAAACAACCAAGCAAACAACAAAAGGCAAACATGGCTCCGGAATCTCCAAAGAACCGCCAGCAGCACGACCTCCGCTGTATAACCGTTGTTCATGAAAAACAGTGCAGCACCTAAGGTAACTAGAACATGAAAACTACATGCCGTGGCAACGTTCACCACTGCAACACATACATTTTACAAAAGACAAAAGCAGCTGTCCAGAGCTCATCAGCATCCTGAACTGTCAAGCAGCTTCACTAATGCAGTAATCCAGTTACTGAAGAGAGGTGGAAAAACCTGAGTGACTAACCCCAAAGGACAATCACCTCCATCACTTCTGCTGGCTGTTTGCACTGTGGTCAGACTGCAACTCAAGCGCTACGTGAAACAGGATAAACAAAACAATCCTAACGGTAGCTGTAGTCGACTTTCAACTGCTCCGCACGAGACAGCACCGCAGCAGAGAGACTGGCATCCGGTTAACAGTCCGCACGTCGGCTTGGCGCAGGTTTTTACAGCACAAACTTTTACCCGACGCCTTTCCTGACGCAACCCTCCCGTTTTATCCAGGTTTAGGACCGACACGTGTCACAGACTAGCTTGCGCAGCCCCAGCGGCTGGGATTTGAACCCCTAACCTTGGAGGTACAAGGGAGATGGTGCCAAAAACTGAGCCGCCTACCATCAAATAGAAGGATGAAGCTGTAAAGGGGTGATGAACTTTAAAGGCACATCACCGAAAACCATAAACTAAAATAAAGGAGCCTTGGGATGGCCTTCGTAAATTATCAATGGTAGCCCGAGACAGACAGTGGGCTTCCCTGTCAGACCATAATCTGAAGTCAGTCAATTTCCTCAAACTGTCTTGTGAAATGAACGCTTCAATTTTGTTTTCCTAAAAACAAGACGACTCACAAAACCTGGTCAACGTCCAGATGAAAAACGCAATGTTATGACTGAAGTGCTAGACAGACAAAGACTCATTCGGGTACCCAGTCATAAAGATGGCATAAATGTGAGTCTCCGGTGTTAAGTCGTGAGTCACTGCCAGGTCACTGTGACTCCAAGGCACTACGAGACGTCACTGTCAATTTTATTTGTATAGCACATTTAAACACAATGTCGTACAGTGCTGTACAGCAAGTAACACAAGACATTATAATAGAGAGTAGAAGTACAGTAGAATAACAACAAATAACCCTAATTAATAAATAACCAAAGTAAATAAAGTAAGGAATGGTCAGCACTAAAACATTACAACAAAAAGTTAAAAAAGTAAAACAACAAGGAAGTCTACAATCACTGCAAAGTTATCCAAGAAAAACAGACAAGGATCAGGCTACATTAAAAGCTGTAGAAAATAAAGTCTTCAGTCTTAAACACAGAGAGAGGGTGCATTGTCTAATAAAAAGGGGCAACTCATTACAAGAGTCTGGGTGCCACGACACAAAAGGCCCGTTCGCCCCGTCTCTTCATCCTGGTTTTGAGAACCACAAACCGTAGCTATTCTTCACTTGACCTAAGGGACCGATTGGGTTGTTGGGTTCTAAAAGATCAGAGATGTATGCATGCACCAGGTTATTTAAAGCTTTATAGGCTAACAGCAGAATCTTGTACCTGACTCTAAACTGTACAGGGAGCCAGTGAAGAGATTGCAAAACTGGAGTAACATGTTTTTGTGTCTACGTGTATCAGTTAAGAATCACGCAGCAGCACTTTGGGCCATCTGCAGTCTGGCCAGAGAAGCCTGGCCAACCCCAACGTAGAGAGCATTGCAGTCAATCCGGCATGTCATTAATGCATGGACATCCTTTTCCAGGTCCTTCTTGGATGTGTATATACATTTTATGGGTTTTAATAAAGTAAAAATATAACACTACAGCAGTACTATCACAAACGGCTCTACCTGTCTTCTTACATTCTTTCTGACAATAAATATTCCTGTACCCTCTAAAAAAACTGGGCTACTAAAAAAACCTATTTGCATGGTTTTTAACTTGAACTGAATTTAAATCAAATGCAAAAGCTACATTGTCCTAATTTCACAAGTTAAACATGGCACCTGTGTTATGACAAAAAGCACCCTAGCCAATCACATCAGAGGAGCAAGGCTGAGCATGGTGGAGGGTGAAGAGCAGCAGGGTGAAGAGCAACAGACTTTAGTGCTGCTCCTGAGCAGGGCCCACGTGACACAGTACAGGCAACAGTGTCGTGGCTCATTCCATCTGAACTTAACAGACGCCTTCCAGTCATGTAGCATTTCCTTCATACTTTATGTAAACAACATCTCTGTACTCTGCAACTAGCATGCTAAATTTTAAGCCTGCAATTCTTTAGTTTCAAATATAAACAGGTGATGCGACTGACATTATATTTATTTTCAGTAGACAGATTACCCGACACACCCTACTGAAGTATTCAGACTTTACGGAGAACTGTCCCACATCAAAATACGTAAACTTTTATCATCATGTCACCCGCACTTTAAGTAACTTAACAACTGACTGGACACAGCATACTACACAAGCGCGTGTATGAAGGTGAAATTATGTTTCCATGGCAGCGTGCTTGTCCCGTTGGTGGGAGGTACCCCATCCCTCCCTGTGTGGGAAGATAAAAGGCACGTGTCAAACAGTGCTGCGCGGCGCAGAGGTCCGGCCCAGCTGCGCTCACTGCCAGTGGGCCGCTGTGCTCCAGCTGGCAGCCACTCAACTTGAATGCTGATCAACATACAACGACGACAACAACCTGAACCCCCCAAACACACACACACACACACACACACACACACACACACACACACACACACACACAATCAGATCATCTGACTTCACACAGCAGCAAAATGACAAGTGGACTGCACAGCACAGCTCCGTCCCTTTCCCTACTTTGAAAACGCATCCAGTCACATCCAGCAATCGCCGTAGCTAACGCAGAATGCTAAGCTTTTGTGTGAAGCCCATTGAACAGGGAGTTTTTCTTCATTCATTTATGTATGTGAAACTTTAGACTCTCACCAAATGACAGAATGGTGACACACGCAGAAATGGCAGGTAACGTTCAGGCTTACACAAACACTGTTTGGCCAGAACTATTCAACTCCCACACCTTAACTGGTGGCTTTGCCTAAAAGCAAATAGGCTGGCAGGCCCCAATTAATAAAATGTTACTTAAAAAAAAAAAAAAAAAAACAACAATAAAAAGCATCGCAAGCCAGTACCTTCACATATGCATCAAAACAGTAAAGGCATCAAAAAAAAAAAAAAAAAAAAAATCTAATGTAATCTATGAATTTAAGATGCAACAACTGTCAGCAGTTTCGTTGATAGACATTCATACGGCACTCACTGCTTGTGAGAAAATGAGTGAATTTTAGATGTTAAGCCCAATGCTTGACACGACCTGCTGTGAGTAAGGATGCAACGAGACCTACACAGGTACTCTGCTGTTTCAGATGTAAATAAATCATTTCAAAGAGCATTCAAATGCTGAACACAGTAGCTTAGGGTGCACAGCTCTGACATGTGCCAGAGTTGAAAACGACTCCATTGAGTGCTGTTTACTGTTCTCAGCAAACACGGAGCACAGAATGGTGAATTGCGTAAAACAAAACACCGCAAAATTCGCACCTCAAAGCTTTTGAAATTTTATGATTGTCAGAAAAAAAAATTCTTATTCATAACTCTCACTGACTGCAGAACAGCTGTTTTCAGGACTCTGCCATACTGCTCCCAAAAACAGCCAAAATTTGACAGGGAATCTAAGGCTTTACAAGCAAAAGCACCACTGTTTTTTTAAAAACAACTCCTAACTTGTATATCAAAACACTTAAGGCAAGCTTCCAGAATATGAAAATACTCAAGGTAAATATCTCAACACTGTTCTGTGGATGGGGAAAGAAAATAAACACCAGCAACTTTCTGGTGAAAATGTCAGAAAACGTGTGGGTGGAGAGGCACCATTTATTCTGGAAGGACAGCAAGAGAAATGAGGATGCATGAGCAAGGCCAGGAGGTGGGGGGAAGGTTCCGGATGAGCAGAGGGTTAGGGGGTGTCTGTGCCAAGAAGGGTACACCATGCCACGGATGGGGTTAGAGCAGCCAAAAGAGGCTTACAGTGCTCCAGCGTGGCCAGGAAAGCGGGACAGAAAGAGCAGATGTCTCCAGACAGGCCCTGGGGCGAACACATTCCACATGCATTGCGATGCGCTGCCAGCAGCAAGGCCAGACTGAAGGCATGGGCCCTCCTGCAAGATCAACAACCTTCAGCCATCGTGGCAGGGCCAACGCTTGTTCAAGTTTAAACTCTCAGCTCACTAAATCAAAACTTGAGAGCACAAAACAGATTAAGGGTCAGGTGCTTCAAGGCCCCTTCGTTCGTTTCTCACTTGAAGATTTAATTTTTCCGTGCACACCTGACACGATTGAATGCGGAAACACCAGCAAATACATTATCGGTTCATTCTCCTGTGTTTCGCAGTGATTCTGACTTCTCGTGTTCTTCAACATTCGAATTGGATAATTTAAAAGTTATTTTTAAAAGACAGAAGCGATTTCCACTGTGCTAGTTCTGCGACTCCGGGCCTTTTCCTGAAACACGGCCTGGAGCCACACTGTGCAGACAGCAGTTTGATCACATCTGCAGTGCCGCTCTGTCAGTCGGCACAGGTGTGTCCGAGGGCCGGGAGGGGCCCCGGGTGCAAAGGTGAGGTCAGCGACACAACGATGAAGAGCAGCGTCACTCCTGGGACAGGACTACGCCCTGTCACCCTCATGCACAAAGCTGCAGTTGCGAAATTGGGACAGGGAGGAGGAAGATTTGCATACATCTCTCAGACAAGGAACAGCAGAGCCAGTGGCAGTATTTACAGAACACACAGTACAGCAGAACTGGGAGGGAAAGACTTGTTGAGCTCATCATGTTTATCTCATTCACAGGTAGGAATCCAACGGCAAAAAGCACCCTCAGAGAGACCTGATACTGGCGTCTAGCACAACCACACGGAGCATGCTCCGGAGATACCAAGGGAGCAAGGCCAGCCTCTGTCAACACCGCGGCAACGAGCTCAGCCGGTCTGGGAAAAGCTAAGCTGGCCGGTTACCACAGGGAAAGTACAAAACAGTGTGGCCGGTTGTGCTAATGCCCTTTAACTGTCAAGGACACAAAGAGGTCTAGCAGTACGTTAACGCAACACAAAGGCTTATGTAACATTAGGAGTCTGCAGCTGCTGTTAACAAATCCATCTGCATTAAAAAAAAAAAAAAACCCGCAAATGAACATTTCAAACGATGTTAAAGAGCAGAAGGGCACGTCAAGTTTATTTAAAGCGCATTTAAGAACAACAGGTGCTGCCCAAAGCACTGTACTGTGTTAGAACAAGAAATATCAATATACTACAGGGAATCACAAGACACAAAACACAAGTGTAAAATTAAAACAAATAAAATAAGGAAAAGAATTTAGTACTTTACTTACAAAGTAAAGTAAAAAAGTTTAATTAGATATGTTTCGACTAGAAATGAAAGCCAGTGTGAAAAAGTGAGTTTTGAGTCTGGGCTTAAAAATTTCTAATGTAGAAGCAGCCCTGATATGTGGAGATAAACGGTTCCAACGGTTTTGGTGCAAAAACCACAAAAGCACGATCACTTCTGAGCTTCAGCCTAGACCTGGGAGCAGACAGGAGCATCTAGTCAGATGATCTAAGTGTCCTGGAGGGAGTGTGAGAATGTAAAAGCTCTGATACGTACAACGGCACCAAGACATGAAGACTTAAATTCAAACACCAAAATCTTAAAATCAATCCTAAATTGTACTTGAAGCCAGTGGACACATTTCAGGATAAGGGAGATGTGGTCATGTTTGCAAGTGCCCATCAAAAGTGTAGCCACAGCAAGTTGGACAAGCTGCAGATGGGAAAGCGAAGACCTAAATCACAAATAATTAAGAAATCTTAAAATCCAGAATTTAGACGGTTGTTCAACTGCATTTGAAATGCTTGCAAATGCACGTTAACTGTAAAACTCACAACTGTGGCTGGTTTTGTTAAAAACAAGACTAAACTGCGGTCTGCCAATGGGAACAGCTGGCTGCACCCCTGCTGAAGAATGGTAAACCCAGGCTCTTCTCATCTCTGGTGTCTAAATGGTGGAATGAGCTGCCTCATGCTCTGAGGACTTCATCGTTCCCGTCCACATTCCGAAAGCAACTGAAGACTCGTCTCTTCAGGGATGACCTCAGAACTTGAAACCCCACCTTTATCGTCTCCGCTTCCTTATCACTCCATTGTTGCAAGCCTGTTTGTTTGTACATGTTTTTCTTGTTTGTACATGACTGTACATTTCCCTTCAATTGTATGACTTGTGTGAGAATTGCTTGACTTAATCGTGTGCACTCTGATTATAAGACAGCACTTACCGTCAGTTAGATTCTCTGATACTGTTTGACCTCATTTTTGACATGCACATGTACTCTTATTCACTGTAAGTCACTTTGGACAAAGGTGTCTGCTGAACGAATAAATGTAAGCATCTAAACTAAAAGACAAAAAGCACGGCATGGAGAGAAGACAACCTAAAACCTTCACGAGCACTCATTAATCTGAACAAAAAAATTACAACGCTCATTAGTGTGATTTTCCGTTATTGGCAAGGCTCTTTCTGTATGTTCTCGCTGTCTTCTCTCACAAACTGTCAAGCGAGCACATCAACAGGGCAGGAGAGATACAGGTCTGAGGAAAGTAAAGGAGGGGGCGGAGGGACCAATGAAAACAAGCGGGCCAAAACAGCCATAAACATCACACTGCCGACACGGAACAAGCGCAGCTCCAGTTTACACAACAGTGCAAACGCAACAGCCCGTGCTGAAGCTCACCACGCTTTTCTGGTTTTCCAGCAGAACATCTGACAGCCCCAGCGCACCGCTTGTTTTAGGGTAAATAACCCCAAAGAGCTCCCTGCTCCAGGATCAAGGTATTACTATCCACACAACAGCCAAATTATTCACCAAGCTTGAATTAACAAAGTGGGAACGACTGTCTGAAGATTGCTTACAGTCCAGCAGACTGTTTCAAAACACCCAACGGACATGACTGTGCAGCCAACCGATGACATGCAAAATGTGCATGATTATATCTTAATCACATTTGTCTCAACAACGAATTAAAAAACAGCACATCTGTTTAGTTGTGCAGCCTATAAAATAAACGACTATAAACAAAAGCAGTAATCTGTTAAAAAGAAAACAGGAAAAAAAAAAAATTAAAATTCTTCTGCTCGTGGGTTCCAGAGCTGAGTTTTTCTGTGTATATAAAGTTACATATTTGCTTTCCTTTATCATATCTGGCTGCTTTCCAACATAAGACCTTGCTTTTAAACTATTTACTTAAACAGCATTTAGTCTCAATCACAAACACATCCCTGAGTTAAGCCAAACGACATCAACTAGAACATGATGTCAACTAGGACAAATCCCACACAAAATGCCAGTGTGTACACACTGAATCCTTCTTACTTCAGAGCTTATTCAACTGGTGTACAGTTGAACACCCCCTCCCACCACGCAGAAACCCCAGAGCACATCGCATCACCTGTCACGGAGCAAGCGTGAACTGGAGGGGGGGGGGGGGGGCGGGCATGCACCCCACACACAAAGAAAGGGAAAATGTGAGAGTTAAAGCAGTGAAATACGGTGCCTTTAGGAACACCTGAGCGCTGTCTTCAGACTGTATCCTCTGCTGAACATCCAGGACAAGAAACCAGCAAATGTATTAACCAAACTTAAGAAGATACCCAGTAGAAATAAGCAATGACTAGAAATACTTTCTATGTAAAAACGCATGGGGTAACAGGTAAAGCTGTAACACAGAAAACAATAAAACAAAAGCCAAAAGCCAAAACACAAAACTTATTTATTCATCAGCAAACTGCTTCAGCTTAGATATACAATGAAACTGCTTATTTTTACTTATTCTGTACACCAGGGGTGTTAAAGTATGGTCCTAGAGGTCTGCAGTGGGTGCAGGTTTTTCTTACAGCCAATTCATTCATTTTAATTTGACCATTATCTTCATTAAATATCAATTACTGGTGCATCCTTGCTTCTCTTAATTCTTCCTGATCATTTCCATCTGTCTGCACTTAGTTGTCTTAATCAATTGAGAGAAGGAAATGGTTATAAAGATGAAAATTATAAGTGAGACTCTTGTGTTTTAAGATCTGTAACAAAAATATAAATCTCATATTACAAAAGCACTAACTGCAAAATATATCTAGTAATTTAGCATGCTGTTTCATTCAAACAAGTAATCATTAATTGTATTCAAATTGTAATAATTAATGAACAACAGAAACAGGTGCCAATGACAAAGACTGCTTAATCAGGAACAATGACGTAAGTCATCATTAACAAGAAACTGATTTAAAGATTAAAAATATACCATAACTGCTAAAAAAATATATATATATATGATGCAATATCAGTACTGTCTTTGTCATGCTTTTAAAAGTCTTATTAAAGACTGATTTAGCTTGTTTGCACTTCTGGATTGACACAGTAATTCTACAAAAAAAAAACTCAACAATGTTTATCTGAAATTATCAATTAAGAGCATAATTTGGCTGAAACAAAAACCTGCACCCACTGCGGCCCTCCGGGACCGTACTGCTCAACTCCAGCTGCACTTCTGAACCTGACTCCAGTTCAGTGCAGAGAAGTGGGGTCTACACTTTATCCCGTGTTTTCAATGTTCTCTACTGGCTGCCTGTTACTGAGCACAATGCCTGAGTGCACCAGCCAGCCCAGCAAGAGTGTGTAAAATACATCCAGGAAAGAGAGCAAGGGCGCTTTTACAACTGTACGAAGTCACGAGGCCGCAGTCGAACACAACCCTCAGGCGCCTGCCCGTAGGACAGAACAGCGCTTGTGTAAACACACCGGCACGCAGAGCAAGCTGGCCCTTTGCTGACACTCAGCTGTGAGGCCCATCGACTCCTCGACGCAGCACCCATGTTTACCGCAGCCACCGGCTCTCTAATCCGGTGGACGGCGGCTCTCAAACTCAACTGCACATGGAAATGTCATCACCATTAATTTAGACCAAACGGACAAACACATTTAAATTACTGTTCCGCAAATTATAATATTCCACCACATTAATTGCAGCAACTCACTCCAGCAGCTTAAAAAAGGACAGTGCTCAAAATCAGTTTGAGTAAAAATTAATAAATAAATAAATAAAAATATACACACACACACACACACACACACACACACACACACACGCTAGGGATGCGGTATTCGTTTTATTTTGCTATTCGAATATTCAAAGCATCTATTCAAATACTATTCGAATATTCAAATTTTTCGCTTACTGATGACCGATGACATTCCACGCCACGCGGTAATCAGCGACATCGATCGAGGCCATCAAAAATATCAATTCAAACAGTAAAAAGTTAAATGAATATTCCTTATTCGAATATTCGTCTGCATCCCTAATATGCACATATATATACACACACACATACACACATATATATACATATACAAACAGACACACAGTAAAATATTGAAAAAGCATGGAAAGTATTAATGTACAACATAAGAACAAATTCAGTTTAGTGAATGTCATGGTTTACCATTTTATCATAATTAGACGAAGAAATCAACCTGTTAACCACATTTCTTTATTTCTCTCCAATTTTACACGTGCAAATTTGAACTGTTCTACGCACGACATCTAACACCATGTGATTTTGTCAAATACAGGGTTCCGCCTGTAACAGGCTCAGTTATCAATGGGCAAAACGTTATATTATAAAACAGGACAGGATCTTATCCCAAAATGTATCACCTGGAAACCACAAGTGAAATAAAAACTATCTTGAGCAAAGAGAACAGTAGTCCTAATATTTTCATAAATTGCTGTGACACCACTTTTAAAAATTAAATTTCCACAATTCTGTGGCAACGGGAGATAATTTTTCTGATAAAAAAAATAATGAAAACTGAAAGGTGTGGTACTGCTTTAAGACATTTTTAAATGAGGGGTAGGGGTAAAAAAAAAAAAAAAAAAAGGTGAAATGTTAATATTTCACCAACCTGCAGATCTTCCGCCAGCTTTTTTTTTTCTTTTCATTTTTGGTAAAGACACACACACACACACACACACACACACACACACTATATTCAGGGTAAGTCAAGTCACTTGTCACAGTTCTAGTGACAAGCTGTCAGGTCGGACTACGGCGAAGACATGAATCTCATGTCTGTCGCATGTTTGGCTCTGTCAGGACACTCTACCTTCTTCTCCAGCCGTTACTGGCACAGGGACACAGAGGATTTTTACACTTCCGCCTTGGAGACAGCACTCTCAGCCGAGCAGAAAGGCGGTGGAGGCCCAATTACCCACGAGTTCCCGGGAGACAAAAAAGTCCATGAGCAAATAGCAATGCACCATATCCACAAAGTCCAATACAATTAAGCAGCCTGACACCCCCCCACCTGGCGCCGGATGTCACTGCCGTTTTCAGAGCGTGTTGAAATGAGCCTCATCCAGATTTGAGGCAACTGTGTTCGTTTGCATTCAGTGAAGAGGAGGTGAGGAGAAGAAAAGGTGCTGTGCACCTTCTGTCTCGGTTAAAACCCGTGAAACAAGGGACGGGGAGAGGTGCTAAGACCTTATGAAACGTAACCCTAATTTTAGCGAGGACCTCCCTTAGTATCGTGTCAATTACCTCCAAAATTGAACTGTCAAATACCTGCAGAGCTTATCAAAGCCTGAATAAAGTCTTCCCGACTTGAATTATGAGGCAGCGGTTCCTGATATTCCATGAGCCACCGTTTCAAACACACACACACACACACACAGCAGCCGTTTCCAGTTCTCATTGACCAACATTCATGCTGGAGATCTCTAGGAGCTGTGCATTTCTGTCAGCACGTTAGCAAATGGTCTTCAGGTAGAACAGTTTATAAGGTGAGGAACTCCTGACAACCTGGCCAGGAAACCAGGGCAAAGAGGCGAAGGCTGCGGCGGACGACACGTCACAGGCAAAGACAGGGAAAGCAGGCGAGGTGAACCGGCTGGTAGGCCAAACAACACTAACTCAAGTTCTTATTTTAAGCAAAGGCTCAGCTCCAAGAAATAATCGCCCATGTTTACTCTGGCACACAAATTTCAGGACGTGGAAAGCAGTAGCCTTTTAACAGAACCCTCTTCGCTTCAGGGAGACATAACCGCGCCAGTGTAGTGCATAGCTACACTGTCGTTACACCGAAATGGGAAACGTGGGAGCTATAAACCACCCCCCAGTTGTGTTTTTTTTTTTTTTTTTTTAAGAAAATCTGTTCAAAGCCAGGAGGGAAAGTAGAGCGAAACGCTGCTCCCTGCTGAGTGAAGTTTTGGTGATATAAAGGGGACCGGCGTGCTGTGCGCACCACTGAACAGCGTTAATATTCACGGCGTTTGGCGTGTGTGTCCGTGTGCACAGGTGCGCCCCTACGCGCGTCGGCACACAAACAACCCCTGCGGCGGCGTTCACTCGACTACAGTCGCTCTGAAGACAAGACCGATCGTGCGAAGTTACCTCGACGACCCCTGCCCAGGCAAAGATCTCCCCAAACTCAGCAGCTGCAGCGTCAGGGGGCAGTAAGCAGCACGCAGAGGTGCAAACTCATCGCGGCACGGAGCTCGGTCAGCGTTTACTCCAGCCGCGCGATCCGTCATCGCCTCGGGGCCGTGTTGGCGTCTCAGTGTCCAGCTGCTTTTACTCGTTCGGGCCGGTTGGCCACCTGAACACAGTGAGTGGGTTTTCTGTTGAAACACTTACAGGAAGCACGAGAGCACAAGAGTGGACATGTGATGTAACTAGGGATGATGGGGGGGGGTTTTTTTCCACAAAAAGGCCAGGGTTTCACCTTTGTTTTCACAGCTGAAGGTGGACACAAAGCATTCCAAAACATATCTTAAGAATACTGTAAAGATTTGTAAAACCAAGATTTCAAGCTGGTTGGAAAAATATTAACTTTAAGCATCTTGAGTTACTATAAAGGAGTTTATAAAGACTGACTTGAAATTGTTATAAATGCATTTTATTATTCTTATTTCTAAATGCGCAACAACAACCTGAACTGCAATTTCAGGGAAATCACAGCTAATACAAACCAGGTGAAGGAAATCCTACCCACCTCATTACATCCTGAGGTCACGTGAAAGAAACTATGGAAATTAAACCTCTTGGTGCGCAACATCCATCTTCCCACCTTTTAGATATTTTAAAATTCATGAATTTGGAGGTTCAATGACAGAACATACATCCATTATTTATAGCAAATAAAAAAACGGATTAAATTTGTACTTTATGAACGGTCTTTGTCCCCGATTTGATTGCGTTCCTGCGGTCGCATTTGCAGCGCGTGCATCCCTGGGAAATGCGACGGCATCGGGTTGTTATTGTGATATACAGCACAGGATTTCCAGAAAAACCCCTTGCATAAATCAAGTGTGTGGGGCTGCACGGCCCTGCGCCTAGGGTGCTGCTCCCAGGAGGCCCCCGCCCGAAACATCGCAGACATGCTGCAAACACGCATGTCCCCATGCGATAACTCATGCAGGATGCGCGGCTGCGTGCTGGAAACGCAAAAGAGTTGAGTTCACGTGAATTCACACAGAGCTCATTTAGAGCATTTATTAATGACTGTGAACAGAGGCAAACTCGTCTCTATTGAAAACCTTCGCTGCCATTTCCACTAATTAGTTAAACAATTTTAATCTATCATGGTGCGGCATGTATCCGTTTTAATGCAATGGTTGTGCAAATTCTGCAAATGCCAACAAGCTGTGAAAATGAAAGAACTAAAACTGAAGTTGAAAATCTGAACACCCTGTCTGGGGAGAAGAAAAAATAAAAGAAATAATAAACCAAAGCCACATTAAGACTTTATTTTTTTGTATTTCAACTTATTCTGTGTTTCAGTATTATTAAACTGTCACTCAAACACGTTTAATAAAAGGATGTGTTCCCCACATTACAAACCACGCCCCACACACACACACACACACACACACACACACACACAATGCTCTTCCCGTGATGTAACAGGACACAGACATTTTCAGCGGAGACAATCCACTGTTTCTGAGGGTGTAAGAGAAGTTGTGATCCAAGACGCACACATTAACCGTGACAGAGGGCCCACTGTCTTCACATACCTCCGTCTCTGCTACGCGTCTAAAATTAGGATTAAGAGCAGCAATATCCAAGGGCTTAATGACTTACCTTTAGTATAATGAACCCTAGACTAACAGTAATGAAAAAATGTCTTATTATAGTATTTCTGCCTGCAGTGAGGACAGCGGGGAGATAAGAATAACTCGTAATTTAAGCCTGAGCTACAGTGTTAGAATCAGCTTCACAAAGCTTCTGAAAGGAATGTAAGGTCCATGATGACATCATGACGATTTAGGTCAGATGGAAATTAGCCTTTGACCTTAAGATGTCTCGAGGCAAAACTGCAGCCAATAAGAGTCCAACTTTGCTTTATCAATTTTACATAGATAACCTAGAGCTCTTTTGAAAAGTACATTGGACAAAGAGTGGAAGCTGAACGCTGGTAATGTGCGAAAAAGGGCTTTCCTCACTTTACACGGAAGACGGAGTCTTACACCTGCAAGCTGTGTTTAAACATGGATGACAAGCGTTTTACGTTCCAACAGAATTTGCATTCAGAAAAACATTTCTTCATATGGAACTTTCCACTAATCTTTCAACAGTAAGTAGCAGGCCAAAAACAACAGGAACATGTGAAGATGACAATGCTCTTTAAAAGCTGCCTCTGACCCTACACCATACTGGTGCGACCTTCAACTCATCGCAACTAAACTGCAAAGACCTGCACAGAGAAAACATACTTAAAACAGGAGACATGAAGGTTTTCAATTCAAAACGCCATTAATTGTCCCAATACAAATCTGGTTGTTTTTAGTGAAAAACCTTGAATGTGGCACCTCTCCAGAGGTGCCACATTTTCCTTTGGGCTTCATACTGTTTCAGTGGCCTGGTGGCTCAATTAGGCTGGGATGCAGAAGTCTCCTGGTTCCAATCCCAACCCAGCCACCAGGTGTGTCCTTGAACAAGACACTCTGTGCTAGCTCATTGTAACACGTATGTGAAAATGTTGCCAGTCGCTTTGGATAAAAGCGTCTGCTAAATGTAAATGTTTCAATTTTACAACTTTCCATAAAAGTCACCACCTCAGACTGAGCTCTGTTTTAGACAATCTAAAAACCACTCAAAAGGCAGCTGTGTTTTCCCCTTAACATTAAGGTACAAACGACCACAATTAACTACGGTTTTCAGAATTGTACAACAGTGGAAATTTCAGAAGCACTAAAACCAGTAGCCACATTCACACCTTCTGTTCAGCTGGATGTAGAAACTGAGGAACTGTGTCTTTACTGATGATATACATGAACGTGGGGTTGGGGGGGGGGGGGGTTTACTTGAGTCCACGAGACTGGAAAAACATGACCCACTTTTCCCTGCCATCCCCCCCGGCCCCCATCCCTCATCCTATTCTGTGAAGCAGCCCATTGACCTTGAGACTACACTCAGGGATACTGGGCGAGTGAGGTGGGATGGGATGTGCAAGGCTGAATACACCTCCCCAGCAGGACAGAACTCCTGCAAAAAGTACCACAGGAAGTCTCTATCCATAAGGTCCAATACATACCGCAAATTAAAATGGATGACACGTTTTACCCCACACCGAAGCACGTACGATTAAACGGAGAAAAAGATCTGGGTCAGACGATTGGGAGGCATCCCAGCCATTGCCTGCAATATGGCTTAATTAGCGGTTTTCAGCTATAGCTATCCAATGAGGCCTAAAACTAGGTCATTAAAGAGTCTTAAGCCATTAAACCAATAAATGTTGACTCTGATGATGCAGACCAGAATCATGCAGGCTAATCTCACACACCAGGGTTTTGCAGAGGCGAGTGCTACCTGATTAGGGGATATACCAGCAAGGACATGAGCTTTCGCACTAAAACGGAGCCTGATGTCACTGCGGGCAGAATATCAGTGAAAGGGCTTCTCCATTCACCCTGTTCACCAATGCCAAGCACACAGAAATGTTCTGCACACTTTAACCAGACTGGCACTGTCCTTTCCATTTATTTTCCTATTATTATACGAAAACAGCCTGCCACATAATAAAGCACCAGTTTGTACATCTACTTATCTGCGCTTCAAGTACTCCTATAAATTATATAGTAGGGAAACATAAAAGGAGTAGTTATGTCAAACCCTTGTGGTAAACAGCATTCATTTTGTAAAGAATGCAAGTACAATCAAGTCAAAATATTTTATGCAGACGTAATATTTTGAAGTGTCTCCTTGCACATCAAAAAGCAGTTTATTAAGTAACCTTATCCCAGAATGTGAGAATAATGTCAGCCCAAAAAACTGGAAGATAAAACTCACACTGATGTCAGCATTCCAGTACGAACGAGGATAGGAATTTGAACAGTCTCATGTTTACACACACACACACACACACACACAGCGTACTAGAAACGCCACTCATAGTTATTTCAGTCAGACGTTTGTTTTTAAGCATGGCTATAGAAGTGTTTACAACAACCACAACAACGACGACGACAAAAAAATAAAATAAAATAAAAAATAAACCAAACCCCAGTGGTGACGGCACCAGCGAAAACTTGTTTACAGGAGTCTTTTATCCCAAATATGAAATACATAAGCACATGTTTAATGTACTTGTATATTTTCTTACAGTTTACAGTGACTGTGCAATTCACCAATGTTCCTGGTAAAAAAAAAAAAAATAATAATAATGAAAAAAAAAAAATCAGAAAATCAGTTGAGGTTTCTTTTTGAAAACACTGCACATTATTTTTGCATACTGAAATTTTTCCAATACTGGTTTTGTATATTGTCCATATTATGCAAGAAATTATCAGATATACGTGATATTGATGTATGTAAAATGCAAATAGTCTCTGGCAATTTATTTTCCTCTTGGGCTTTTGTATAGGCCAGCTGAGTAAACTGAACACGTGTAATTCACCATGTTATCTTCAAAGATACACGTCTCTGCTTCAAAAGAAGCTGGCAGCTACGTCTCCAGCATGCGCAAAATTGAAGTTATGCGGTGTAAAATAAACCCTGTGCAAAATAATTAAAATATACACAAAATAAGGAGTTTAGCCTAGCAATAAGCTAGTTATGCTCTTTTTCATATACTATGCATAAGGCCTGTAACAACGATATATTGTTGAAAATGTTCCACTTTCTCAAAACTCAGAGTCGGTCGGTGGTCCTTAAGTTGAAGGAATTGCAAAGAACGCAAAACAAGTGGCGCTACAAGAGGACAATTTCACTGCGCTGCAGGCAGAACTGGGTGGAAATCCTCACACATACATTAACACTGAATTTGGATTTTAAAGATTTACAATAGCTATAAACGGAACCACATAAGAGCAGTCATTAAGGCATGCAAACCATCGTTCATGGCACATCGGTACATGGGACAAATTAACGTCATCGCGGTTGTCAAACCATGCCCAAACCATTTACTGCCAAACCTTCAGACAACACAAAGGTGTGCCACACCAGAAAAGTGTTCAGGGAACCATCACACCTGGTCTGAAACAGAACTGTTGGCAATTCAATTTTTTTATATAGCGCCTCTCACAACGAGGTGCAGAAATAACAGCAAGTGAAATTAAAGATATAAATAAATACGAATGAAAGCAGACAACAGCAGAGGAGAGGAACCAAAAACTCCACAGTGTGGAGATAAAACCTCTGGGGGCCCAAGGTTGACTGGCTGCCCAGCCCCTCCTGGGCATGCTAACACTACAGAATACACAGTTTATAATGAAGACTATGAATGCAAATAGTGTTATATAGTCCTACATAGCACTATATAGTCCTTCTTTGCTCCTGGTGTACAAAGGTATACAATCAAGGCCTTATTGTAAGGCTTAGGTAGAAGTAAAAGGTTTTCACTAATGGAAATGCTAAACAGTTTGGACATTAAGATCACTGTCAAAAAAGAGCACTACAGTGTTCTTAATTAAGACCACAATTCTTCAATATGGCACCACTGTCCTCTCCAATTAAAATTGATTTAATTAAGACATCATCTAGAACTAAGCGCAACAGGACCTTGCTGGTCTACTCTGTTCAAAAGATTTGTTGCTAACACACAGCCATGTCCATCCATTTCCTAGTATAAACAGGCAGTGACAGGCACCAACTGTCATCTCCTGTCCCTATCCAAAGTCACAAGACAGGCCAACAGTTAAAGGAGCAGCGCGGACGAACGGCACTGCATGCTCTTTGGTGTGAATGGTGAACCAGCTGCCCCCCTCCCTTCCCTCCAAGGCTGTACCCTGCCAGCCAACCCCACTGCAACAGATGTCAGCCACCATGGGGCCGCACCTCGCCTCCGGACAGGCCGACATCTGTGCGAGCCCTCCTTACGCTGCCCTGGACCCGGGAAACCGACCTCTCCATATGCACGCCTGTGCAGCCTGCGTCCTTTCACCAGACCGAGAGGTTAGCCCAAGCAGATCAAACAGAAAACTGGGTGGCTTGGAAACTTCACTTCTGACATCCCACACAGACAGATGGCTACAGATGCGCCGCCTGCATTCGGCTCAAAAGTTTTACTGTTAAGAATGCGCGCTGTGTAATACGCAAAAAACATGCATTTTTTTTTTTATGGACATAAGGAGGGGAAAAAAAAAAAAAGTGTCAAAAAAGGGTCAAAAAAAACAAAAAAATAAATGACAATTTGTTGCTCCGGTCCAGTCTAAGTGCAAGAGAAACAGTGGGTGCAAATGCAGTGTTAAGTATGCAGCTAGCACAACATGTCCAGCTCTGCAGGGGGACGCTAACTATGGTCCAACTGCTCCTACTGCAATCTTTGAGGCATGTGGGGGCCAGTCACAGTGCAGCTAAAACACAGTGTACGGGACTTTATTCCCACAGACCCAGTTCTGCTCAACTGACTGAACTTAACAAGCTGTTTTCACAGGAGAAACATCTGTTGTACCTTTGAGAAAGCAAATTAACTCATACCAAAACATGCAGCTGTATGAATGGGTGAGCAATTAGAAGCGGGGGGGGGGGGGGAGCTCAACGGTATAGAAATAAATAACCGTACTGGGCTTTACTGTCCGCGATTCACAAAACTGTACCCAAGTCAGCACAAGCAGCAGTCAGGTTGATAAAGCAGAGATCCCTACAAGGTCCAAAACTCACCTGTTCAGCATTATCGTCTAATTGCAGGTGCAGTTTCTGCATAATGCACGTTTATCAAATGGGTCGCGATCATGGCCTGCGTCATGGAACCTCTTGGATAAATAAGACTGCTAAGTGATCGTTTCACTCTTTTATTATTGCACCTTGTTCCACCCGTTTTGTAATTGGTTAAAATGAGCGATGGACCAACTAATAGGTTATCATCTTCGAAAACTCATTCATAACACTGCAGTGATTTACAACAACAAAGGACTAATGCATTAACCTACTTTGAATTCTTGCATGCAGTCCATGTGCAGCCATCACCCACCGCCCAATTCTAGCTGCCGGTATACAAATAGCATGCACGGGCTTTAACCTGAATCTGTGCTAAACCAACAGCTGATATTTAAAAGCACCTATAAAATTCAACAGAGCTGATAAATTACAAAAAGCATAAAGTGGTCTTTTCTGGACTGTATTTACAAACAATCATTACACATCTGCAGATGACTGTCAGATGACCGATGTCATGATGAAAAAGTCACAATATGTTCTTAACCATCTGTAGACAACTCTACGAGCACTACCACAATAGATGCAGTGTTCTGAACCTTTCTCCAAAAGTTTATTTGAAACTATATATATAGATTCCAGAGGTAAGGATAGTATATTTAGCATGACTTTAGAGTCGATCATAATATCATCTGTATTGCGTGAAATGAAGATCAAAATAGTACGATGAGTGTTTCCATAATTAAAATATCCTTTGCCATTACATTTGGATTGGGGGAAAAAAAATGATTGAAACTATTTCAAATTATTACACAAAGAATATCACCAGTATAGGCCAACTTACAATAATTAATATTTAAAATACTATAAATTTGTTAGCATTATTCATTTACACTTTATCACAGCTCATTGTCATTAAACATTTTAACAATACACACTGAACAAGAACTGCATGACAGAAAAATAAATACAGACAATTCACTTCCTATGTGTAAACGTAACTAAATTTAAGCACGTTCACCAATGCCTATGTTACATCTGTGGTCCATAGTAGCCTGTATTTCAAATGAAGAAAAATATGAAACCTTTCCATGTTATACAGAACTGTTACATGACTGGTGAAATATGTTTAAAGACATTTAAAATGGGAAAATAAATTAATATTCCAAATAACACAGGCCTGATGGTCGTTATCAGCCAAGGTAAAACACAAGTGCCTCATGATCTCCCACTATCCCAGCTGTCCAGTCCCAGGGCTGACTTGCCCCCCCCCCCCCCCCCAGTGGTAAATAGTATAAAAAAAATTTAGGATGAGGGTGGGTGAAAAGGGGTGGGGGGGGTGGGGGCGGGTAAA
>JABJVR010001433.1:39005-56451 GCA_025773905.1 Chitala chitala
CCCCCAAGATTAATAAAAAATAAATAAAAATATTCAGCTACAGCATGAATCAAAGCCTTTAGGTCTGAAGCTCACTGTAAAATTAACTGACATTATTTCTGAAAAATTACACCATACTGGTAGCAGAAAAAAAATGAAAAATTTTGAAGGAAGCAGCAAATAGGCAGCAGGGCGGAGAATTCAGGTGCAGACTTCCAATGAAGCTGCTCAACAGCGTACCACCCAGGGAGGCCAGTGGATAATGAGACCTCAGACTTCATAGCTGGAATTATTCACACTATGAATGACAACCAGTTTACAAAAACGTTGTCTACAAGCTACAGAGTAGCTGGCGTAACTGTGGTACGAGGCGCTGTGGACCACCCTTGTCAAACCAGACAAACATCACATTCAGTCTACAGATCTTTCACTGTATAAAACGCATATCGCGATCCCAATTTACACTATCAGCAGGGTCAACGACCTCTGTCTCAAAGCCACAAACCACATACAAGAAATTACATTGGCAGTTATTAATAACTAGCATTAGTATCTCAGTAGTAACTAGTTACTAGTAAGACACTTTTTTCTTAGGGGAACCTGACATGGACGCAATTGCAACAATTTACATTTATATCAAGTCCAAGCTGAAAGCATGCAATTTTATCTCTGCACAGAAGCTGAACTGTCAGAGGGAGACGGCTAAATGGGAATGCAGAAATGAACAAAGGAGAATGCAACAAGCAGGCTCCAAGTGCTCTTCCGTTCCGGGGACAGAAGTGGGAAAAGTAGCCTTTTACTCTGAGTTACTCACATGCCAAGTCCAGGCATGTGGGATGTGAGATTATCAGTGTGAAGGGCAATTGTGCCGGTCCGCCAGACCACGGGGGGAGCTGGTTAGCGCTACTTACAGGCTGCACGTGGTAACGGTCCCTTGCATCTACAACCAGCCGTTCAAGCGTCCGCACGATCATTATATGCAAACGAGTCCAGTGGTGGGTGCGAGAACTAATCAAGATTGCTCACCATCCTGAGGGGTAGAAAAACACCCCGCCCCATAAGGCCATGCTTATCTGGCCGACACAATCCAGCATTAAGAAGGACACCTTTGTCCTCTATAATCTTTTTTTTTTTTTAACATAGTATGTTACCTTTTTCAGGAAAATCAGAACATATCCATGTCTTTTTAAATTTTCCTTCCTGCACTGAAGTTAAACAGCAAGGTTCAAATACATGAATTATGCCAAGCTATGCTGGGACCATACAAGCAGTTACAAATGCACATATTACAGAAATTACAAATAATACAGTTTTCTGAGGCACACTGAACAGACGAATCACACAAACCAAAGGGAACCTAATTGTATACTGGGCCATGAATACAATGAAATTGTTTTTTGCATTAGGCTGTATTATCCATCAAAACAACAAGAAGCCTAAAGTTGTTTTACTTTGCGATAACCCTGAAACACTGCAGTTGCAGGCTGGAAGAATCTTTGACGGTGTGTGACAACTTTCATTTCCAAAAATAAAAGGAAGAACAGCCGTGACAATGACAAATATTTACATACAGTTTCAAAGCCACTACTTACGTGACTGTTTGTGTGTGACCTGGCCCGACCGTTTATATTCAGTGATGGAAGAGATTTGAATGAAATGCACACCTGTAAATGTTTTGCTATGTAAACAATAGGCGCGTTTAAAGGGGCCAGCTGTTGTCATAACTGACAAAAGGAGGGCCTGGGTCAGATCACGTAACTCCATTACCACACAATGAGATTTGTTGGATTTATCAACAAGGCCTTGAATTTAATTAACCACCACACTGGTAGCAAGAACTTTGCCCAAAGCACTTTAATTCAGGTATGAAGTACATTCCCAGTATAGCGCTATAAAAGTTCAGTAACCTGTACAGCATTGCCTCTGCTTCATACCACATATATGCTGTACATACAAGTAAATACATTATACAGGCCTGCATAAATATACCAGTGATTCCCAACTGGTGGGTTGCGAATACATACTGAATGGACTGAATGCGAATAGCGATCATGTAACATTTGTCCAAAAAAAAAAACTTTTTTAAATTTTAAAAACCCGAAATTTACGGTACAGTGCTTTTATTTTAAAGCACAGTTTCCAGCTGTAGCGGCTAATGGACAGCTACCTGACAGCGAATGCTACCCCTTAGCGGTCTTTTATTTTTTCATCATATTCTGCAGTAGTCTGATTTTTTTTTTAGTGCGATATTTCTGGTTAACAATAACATTGAACCCGGTGCAAATAAACAAACATAACACTCTAGGCACCAGAAACTACTAAACATTTATTGATAATTATAATTAATTTGTGAAAAAAAATTGAATGCATGTCGACTTAACTTTTGTACAGACCTTGCACTAACGGCTAAACAGAAATATGGACCCTGAAGTTGGACCAGTTGGGAACCACTGATATAAGTAGCTCCTGTTTGAGTATACACCCTTAAAATCCCATTTCTCATGATATTCTATATTCTAAAAATACTTGTTAGCAAAGCATGTGTAGATGAGTCAGATTCAGAAGAGATGCTCAGAGGTGCAACCCTGGCCAGGAGCGCACGGAGCTCTTCGGTTTAGCACAGTGTCAGGGTCCCAGTGCTCACACTGTATAACTGAGGCTCAGCTTGGCTGCAGGAGCTACCAGCAGGGGGTCAAATCGAATACCAGACAGCCTTACGGGGCTCCACACCAGACTTTGTGCAAGGTCTATTCCCTAGCCTTAACAGATAATAAAAAGTGAGGCTATTCACCAACAGCAGTACAGAAAATAAAAATTTTAAATTTAAATAAAAATAAAAAACGAACAGTCTCGTACACAGCAGGCAAGAATTATACTTCAGTTAAGCAACAGAAACAGTCTATTACAAAATACATTTGCAAAAACACAAAAAGATGTTATTCTCAATAATTAGCTAGAAATAAAGGTCACTCTTTAGGACAACATGCAAGAATGTCAAAAGCGTTTTTTAACAACTGAGGCTCAAACCAAAAGATTTCAAAAAAGCTGCTCCCCTGATGAGCAAAGGTCAGCAAGGCCAAACCGCACCTGAGAATCAGACAACAAGTCTGTTCAAGGCACACGTCTGCAAAAGCAACAATTAACTGCTACAGAAATACCGCCTCAGCTGAAAGCTATTACAGCCAAACAGTTCAATCTCAGTTAGAGGTTTTATTAAGCTGTCTTAAGTAAAAAAAAAAAATTTCAGTGTTTTCTGGTTTATGGGCTTGAGGTGTCGCCGGTAATGCTTTATCCCACCCGTGGACTGTAGGACGTCCGCTTTGCCGTGCTCTGCCGCACCATCACGTGCTCCAGACGGGCCTTCTCCGCCAGCGAAAGCCCAACACGGGGCTCTTTGTACGAGGCGGCGTGGGGGGCAGTCACGCGCAGATGCTTGTTTGCTCGACGCAGGGAGCTGATTTATGGAGATCGTCGCTGATGCTCACGCCGGCTATGTGGGAGCGCAGTTAATCACAGGTCCCCTGAGGAGAGGCGTGCCGGAAGGGGACTCGAGTGACGGGACGGGATCGCAGCCTGGGACGAGTCAAACGAATAACTCACCCTCCGGGTGAAAACGCTGCCGGAGGGTGTTCAGCGGGCCCCGCGTTCGACATAAAAACGGCTTGTTCGTGCATTAACTGGCTGGATGCATTAAAATCCGGTTTGTAATGAAGACGGAAAACGCAAATCTTGTAAAATGAGGTCATTCGAGCAGATCTGCACCGAGGTCGGCGACTGCAGCAAACTAACAAAGAAAGCAAACAAAGGTTTTTAAGTTTTCGATCATCATCATCTAAGGTATGTATTTCAACCTGCGTACAAACAGGAAGCAAACATAGAAATGAAGCGTTGCTAACTTCCAACTAAAGGCCAGAATTTTTTTTTTTTTTTTTTAATGAAGTACACATTTAGCCCACAAAGACGCGAACGTTACAAAGGTGACGCAAGTTGAATAATATCCAAGGGCAAAGTCAAGCGCCCAATGACAAAGGTAAATATTTGAGTCTCATTACTACTCAAAACTCCCAGAGGAGAGACAGATGCTGCTTTTGTGAGACACAAAAAAAGAAACACCACCCCAGAACAGAACAGAGGCAGCGGTTGAAAACCGACCAGCTTGTTCTGCGGAAACGTTTCCGTGGGGACGGTCTCACCTGCCTTGCCATCACCTGGGCTGCGTAGTCACCTGGCGGGTGGAACAAAAGGCCAGTGTGAGTGCTGGCCCCTGAAGCATGACTGCGGCGGTTGGAACTGGGTTTTAGTTAATAAACAGCACTGAGAAGAAAGGAGCAGAGGGCCGTCTGGAAAGGGGTGGGGGGGTCCCTGTACAGGCACCAGGTGGCTTCCTTTACACCACCCTCATGCCCCGTCTGCCTGGAGCGACGACAGAGGTGAGCAGGCCTGGGAGCTGAGACGGCTTGTACTGGGAGCCGGCCTGCCAACACAACCCGCCGCCATTAAGCCCCGGCTGCACCCGCAGACAAAGGCCAACCCGCCTCCAACACCGGCAAGCGCGATAGTGATGCTAACGCGTGTGGGCGGCCGCAGCTTCCACACGGGGCGTCAGCGGCCTTCGGGTCACTGTCACCAAGTGCTGGGGGAGGGGTGGCGGGGGGGGGTCACAGTGAATCTCGCCTGGCGCGGCGGTATCCGTGCCCACATTGTCCTCTTGCCAGATTTAATCCCTGGCATGGGATGACATCATTTTTTTATGCTCCAAGAGCCCCGCGACGTGTACTCAAACAGACAAAGAAGATACATGTTCATATTTGCCATGATTTAAAGGAGAACAACAAAAGAACAATAAATCAGATTAATTCCTTGTGAAAAAAAACCAACGGGGGTGGGGTGGGGGGGGTTTATCTTGCTTGCAGATGTCTTCTACTGTGACAGTTTCAGGCCTGAGAAATTCCTCATGCTGCAGCACTACACGAAGAGAGATTAAAAACCCCCGATACTTCTGACGACACATCGCGGCAATTTTAATGCACCTCGTCTACAGAATCGACCTCAGTCACGCCCACACGTCACAAAAGCTCTTATAGCGGAAACAGACGGTGCTCCTTGTTTGTCTAATGTCTGAGCACATATATATGATTGTGTTAAAATGCCCTAAATGAATTAATAATAATCAGGAACTGCATTCTCAGTTTCTTAGAAAGTGAGAACAATTTAGGTCATCTAACCCCCTATTCCCAGTCAAGCTTCTCCCATGCAAATGAGATGCAAATGTGGCAAAACTGAAAACTAGTTAAGGCCCTTGTAATAAACACAGAATTTAGCCTCTTGGCATTCCAAACAGCCTTCAGGGGCTATATGCAAATGATATGCAAATACTCAACTGCATTTATTTCGAGATAAAGGACCCTGCCAACCAGTTGATGTTTGCATGTGGCAAACAATGAATGAGCCAAAGCCATTGAACCTGGTCAGCCTGAGAACGCCATTGTTCTCAGGGTCGACGGAACCACAGACGGTGAACGCAAGCAAATGGAAACGGAAAGCAAGGAGCGAGGGGTGGGGAGAGGACCAGCTTATAAAAAGAAGGGCTCAGAAAGGTAAACACAGCTGACCACAGAGGCCCTGATTTAAGGCACCAGGAGACAGAAGCTTCACCAAAAAAAGTCCCAGCTGTGCCTGCAGAGGGCATGTTCACTTACATGGAGCCCCCAGTCCAGCCCCCTCCCCTGCCCATACCACTGGCTTCAAGAAGGTCTGCGGTAACAAAGCAGCGCTCTTAGGAGGTCCGGAGAGAACCAGCCCTTCACCGGCATGCGCGCGTGCCGAAAACAGAACCAGAGTCTGAGAAAGCAGCGGGTTCAGGCAAGCACGTACTCAAAGTATGTTTTGTCCACCATATCAGCGAAAAGATTTCACAACAGGTCCAGCAGCAGGGGGGGCAACAGCAAATAAGCCAATGTGCAACACTCAGCACAAAATGGGCAGGGTGTGGGGCAGCAGACCGGGGGCAGACACATCACTGCTGTTTACTCTGAACTCATCCTCAAGGACACCATATTCCCAGTCGCCTTGAAAGCTCTCTAATCTACAACATGCCCAGAAAACACAAGTTTCATCGTGACGCTGTTCATGCCAGAGAGCCGTGTTGGCTGGGGAGCAAACACCAGCACTGAAACACTGTGTCCTTGTGCTGCGAAGTCCAACTGAGACAACCAAAATAATAACACAACCCTACGCGGCCACTTTTGGCTTCTAGTCAAACTAAAGTCAGACATTCCAATATGTGCTTAACATCCTGAGAGCTGCATAACGTGGCCATGAGCTTAAAACAGCATCTGGCACGGTCTTTATCGAAGGAAAAACCACTCTGTCAGCCTTTTCTTTCTAACTGCTTCCTTGAGGGGCCCCCTTCTAGGGACCTGCAGGTTTGGCAGGAGACGCTTCCCAAAGTAAACCTACATGGTATGGAATACAGTGTACACGTGCTAGAACATCACGCCAACTGCTGCTACAACAAACCCACGGCTATGAAGCCAATCAAGCCGGTTAGCTGCAGCATCTGTGCTACAATGACCTGCATTCTGGATCATACCTAGCTTTACTACATTATACTGAGAATATTACGCATTACAGGGAAGAGTTTAGGGCCAAGGGGGAAGCGAAGACTAACAAGCAGTATTAAAACAGAAAATAAAGCCAGAGGATATGTTTCCTATGTTTAGCACTGCTGTGGCTAATTTAGTGTAAACCACAGAAAAGTGGGGCATATCCACACACCTGGCAGACCGTAAGCTGCGTGATGAAGCAGTAGTCTCTTCTGAGGATCTCCGGTGAGCTGCTAATTCAGTGCTCAGGCCTCAGGGGGCAGCATTAAATGACACTGCGTCCACGGAGGCATAATAAGGCCCACTGAAATGTGACATGACGGCACTGGTGACGAACCTCGGTTTAAAGAGCGTCACATTAATGCAGGAGCCGAGGGAGTCTTACAGGCGCCAAAGCAGCCCTGAAGCGTCCCCCAAAAAGCAAGCTCGGTCAGATGGTCCAACAGGTAAGCAGGCAGCCCAGGTCTGAAGCCCAGAACGTCCGCTTGAACTTCCACAAGAAATCAGCAGCAGGCATGGAGAATGAGCAGAGACGGACAGTGAGAGAGGCGGACAGAGCGCCTCACTCTGCCGTGGGATGCGATGCTACATCTGGAAGGAAGAGCAAATCATGCATGACAGTAAAAAGTAAACATAAAATACAGAGACTCTTATTTTATTGCTCACAATATTTTGTCTTTAATATTTAGCAATTTCCATCTCAGGAGGAGTACCTATGTAACGCAACCTCTCAGAACACAAGGTGACAACCATGAAAGAGCACCTCAAGAAACCCCACAGACGTGAATGCCAATGTCTTGCATTCACCGAATCAAGTTACCACCTAATATTAAAAAACAAATGCACCACAGGCTGCCTGCTTTCCAGCTAGTGACATTAAGTACAGAGATGCACAAACGGCAAAAGTCAGTCAAATCAGAACATGCGGCAAACTTATGACAAGCCAGATTCAACAAGTGAAGAGAAAAAGCTACAGAAAAGCTGTAGTGCACGGAACATTAAAAAAAAAAAAAAAAAAAAAAAAAATCTAACAGGCAAACACGAGGGCCTGCTTCATGCGGAGCAGTTCGATCCAAAAAGCCACAGGCTGGACCGCTAAACTGCGAAGGAGACCGAGAGAGAGACACACGCACGCGGAGGTGCGAAAACAGGGGGGCGGAGGGGGGTGATGAAGAACTGCCTGGCAGACGAGCCGCCCACTCCGGCCCACGGCCTCGGGTTTCAGATTAATTAGACAGGCTGGCCCATTCCCCCTCACATGGCTGCTGACCCACTTACACACAGGAAGTCATTACAGCACTCTGACTAACGTATGGGACCTGCACACAGCCTGCTCCATTGGTCTGGATGGACCTGCTGTTTTGGGGTCACATTACAGAAACCACACTTGGGTCTTGTGGTCGTGTCCATCTCGGGTTTTGCTGGAGTCACTGGGGAGTCTTGGAAGAGTCTCAGAAATGATGGTCATTTATATTTAGTTATTTCCATCTCAGGCTCTGAACTGGCAAAGGTCAGCCAGTTACTCTCCAATAATAAATAACCACAGAAGGCTCAATTAAATGCTTCTATAAGAAGCATCATTGTGGTGACATAATGACAGGCTGCTCAAATAACAGAAACTGTCTCTGTTCCTATTGGAGGCTTCTGAACCAATAGGAAGCCAAAGATAACTGACTGGTAATAGTGGATTGCTTTACCATGCCTAAAAGGCTAACTATCAGACAACAAACCATTATTTGCATCAGTAAGCTAGCATGTCTGTGTTTCCCAGACAGGGTCCCCAAATGGGCTGTGACTGTGACAAAGTCCAGATTGTACACAAAGCAAAGATAAACACTTAGGTTGTGTGTGTGTGTGTGGAGAGGGAGAGAGAGAGACAGAGAGAGAGAGCATATCCAAGCAAACATGTTGTTCCCATGCTGCATAAATTATCAGCCCTGAGTGTACTACCTATAAATAAAAACTGGCATATCAAACTGAATTACCTCTAACAATAAACACATTCACAGACACATACAGAGTGCGTCTTAAAGACCTAGAGGAATACAGAACGCAGCAACACCCCACTGAGGTGTTGATTGTCTGCCGCACAGATGCGATATGAAAATACCGCCGCAGACAGCGCCAGACCCAAAGAGTTGCTCGCTAACCAGTTCAAGAGCAGCCCGCGTGTCCCACCTCATGTGCACCTGAGGAGGACGCAATTCTCAACCCCAGGAAGCTGTGCAGCATGACCAGAACGCTACCGATTAGTTGAACACCAACAACGATTAAGAGTCCGTTTGTTGACGGTCGGCACTTTTAATGAGAAATCGCTATGTGAAAACAACGGGGGCCCCCACATTAAATAAATAACACTTTGGGTGCTTTAAGGTGTATCTCAGTGTTTTTTCACTGTTCCAAACTGTAATTATGTCATTCAAATAAATATATGATCATTAACTCGACACGAACGCCGAACGTTTCACGGTTCTGAAAAGCAAGAGACGGTGTGATTCTGCTGACAGGTCCGGTGGCGTGTCTAGGACGACAGATGTAGAGGAGCCAGCCAAGCCTCACTGCCCTGCTATCAAACGACTCCGCGCGGGGTCACCTAGCTTACGGATCACCTTGTGGAGCCAACGATGCGTCCCTACAAAGCTGCCAGCAATTTACCGTCGGTGCCAATTCCTCATCTTTAATGTTGCCTTTGTGAGAAACTTGAACACAAAACTCTGAAGGGCTTTAAGAAGCAGCCCTTGTTACACCCCCATCCCCCTACATACAGTGTTTGTTTCTTACCCCAAAGCAATAATACATCTTGAGTACCCAAAGGATCAGAATCTCGGTACAAAGGAAAACAAATTGAGCAAGTCGGTTTAATAAATGGTACCCTTATCTCAGAGGCAAGCAGTACCAGGGTACCAAGAGAAAAATCATGATGCATGGTGGAAAACAGAGAATGGCTGAAAGTGTGCGGACATCATAAAAAAAGAAAGAAAAAAAAAATGCACCAGCACAATATTGAACGGTTTATTTTCCGGCAAGTGTAACGCTTTGAAAACGACATTGTAATTCCGCATCTCTCTGAAGGGTTCCGTTCTTTCTCTCGTGTCGTTTAGTCTAGCCTGTTTCTTCCTGACCTCAAACACTGCAGCGCAGCAGGCCCACCAGTTAGCAACCGCTTCTCTGAGCAAGTTCAAAATCATTACTGCAGTAATGCTGCTATCTGTCTGTTTTACCTTCGCCATCCCCTACTCCTCTTCTCATTAATCCTCTCCTACATCCATTCCCCCTTCACTAAGATTTCACTCATACAACACATGGCTGCTGCTGACAACTTGCAGCACTTTACAAATATCACTCCAATTCAGCAATTTATAGAATCACTCAAAGCACTATGTTCTACCAGTGCCACTCGGTGCACTCTCACCTCCCCATACAGCCAGCCAGCTCAGACAATGAGTTTGGAGAAATGTGTAAAAACTGAGATCTAGCCCGTGGTCTTGTCAAAGGAGCTTTCGAAGAAAGTCATCCAAGAGCGATAGCTAAGAAAATCTCAGATCATAACGAGAGGAATGCATTAAAAAAATTAAATGAGTGCTTTCAAGCAATTCTCCTCCTCCTATGTGCCTGTCCAGTTTCTCCTTTCAGCTGGACCATCTCTCTCCTGCTCTAGATCTTAGACTGGACCCCATTTACTGGCATCTCCCAAGAGCTGCAGGTGACCTTCTGCAAAAAACTGCCCTTCAGCCATTGCTTCAGAGGAGGCGCTGGGGAAATGGAGAACATTTTGTCAGGGAAGGCCCATACCAAAAAAGCAGCAGGGTGCCCATCTAGCAAAAAGCCAAAAGGAACTGATGAGCAAGAAGAAAAGGAGCCACCTGGACCAGTGGAGATAAGGGCTTCTCCAAAGCCACAGGCACACATTAATATTGTGGATTCCTACTCTCTGGTATGCAAGTGGACCATAACAAGCCTGTTCATTGTTAATGGAATGCTGCAGGAACAATGTTGCCCCAAAATAGAATGACATAACTGGAATGCTATAAGCCAAGGCCAAATGAACAACTTTTCACATTGACCTGTATTATGCTAACAAGGTGGGTTGGGCAGCCTTTTGACATTGGACCTCCAAAGTTTTTTTTTCTCCTGAAGGTTTTTCCGATTTCTCTCCACTACCTTTTAACTTTTGTTTTATCCATCACTCTATTGTTTAACTGCCATGGGGGAACTTCATTGTGAAATGCACTAAATGAAAGTAAATTGGTTTGAAGGTCTAACTGTGGCACTTTAAAGACTTTGACTGGTTCCTTTTTCTATACAAGTCCAGTCATCAGCAAAACAAGAAACTGCTGTAGGACAGACTACTGGACCTGTCGTGTCCAACAGAGCAGTGACCGGTATGAAACAGCAATTACAGATACTGACACCACCAAAACACAGATCATGGATGTCTACCCTCTGCTTGAAACCATCAAAACACAGAGCATGAATGTTCGCCCTCTGCCAAGACCAGAGCTCACCAACTTCATTCCCGAGGGATCTTGAAATTTCAGTCCTACTTCACACACAGTTCTGACCATACAACTAACTTTGCAAACACCTTCCATAATTCAAGGCTGAATAAGTACATGGTTTTGGCGCAATTCTAGCATCCAAAAAGGAACACAAAAAAAAACCCAGTATACGTAAATCGAATCAACCTCTAAACAGTAATACAACATAAAAACAACACACATACTCTGAGTTGAGTCTGTACATGCACCACATTTGGCAAGTACCAAAATGATGGACAAAAATAGTGGGGTGTACCTGACAGCCTCTCATACAGTGTGGGGACATAAAGGGGAGTAGATAGTCTGGGCCTCAGGCTCACTGGTGGGGGCAAGTCATTGGTTTGGGGGGGCCAAAACACTACCAGCCTAAACAGCCCCAGCAGGTACCATCCATCTCCGTCCACTTCGCAGTAATCAGTACCTCCACCCCTTGCTCCAAAGGCCCGTCGTTTCGTTGTCACCCCAACCCTCATCCCCCAGTCATGTTTCATTCATAGCGTGCAGCTCCAGCCTGCGCATCAGACCGCAGGAGGCGGCAGACGGCCGTCATTGACCCCGTGGATGTTTACCGTCCTTATCCCAGCATCCCACCATAAACGTGTCCGGAGAGCAGCAGATGGCCGCCGATGACATCACTCTTAGACACACAGCGAGGCCCTGTGCCGCCAGATAAATAAAACGCCCGGCGCTAATTTACTGATAAGGTCAGACTGCAAGCAACAAGGCAAACGCTTCGTGTACGATTCATGGCGCGTAACCCGGGGGAATAGGACGGCTGCAGACGGACCCTGCAGAGTAAGGAAGAGAGGGACAGGTGAAGTCAATGGGGGAGGGGGGGGTGCTCACAATGATAACAAGGGATCAACGCAAGAGCTGTGACCCATTTACAGACAGCTAATTTTAATCCCAAACAAACTGCAGAATACGAGACTACTGAGACACCGTTACGCCTTCTGCAGTATTCACCGGAAAAACTGAAGCTTCTCAGCGCTCGGAAGCTGAAGCAGCACTTGACGAGGCACAAACTTTTCTCTCCTTTCTTAAATTGCTGAGAGAGATCCCAGTCATATCTCCATTTTGAAAAAAATCCCATTAATGCAAACGAAGGGAGGGTGAAGAGAGTTGGATTTATCAACGCTCTCCGCACGCCTGGGGAAGGGGCATTACCTCCTCCCAAATTCTACAGGACAGCAGTTTCCTGGCGCTGGCAGGCTGGGAGAGATAAACGTGCCCCGAGAAGAGGCAGCCTCTTATTACAGCTGAGATATGGGGCTCAGAGCCCAGAGCCTCCTACTCTTCTACAGCCCCCACCCTTCTATCCACAGGTATACTGCCTCCTGCCACTGGCAAGGGCGCTGGGTCTGGATGGGACACACAGTGGTTAAGGATAGTACTGCTGGAGCTCACAGAGCTCAGGGAGAGAAAGCGTGATAAAGAGCGCACGTGCATGGACGGACACACACACACACACACACACACACACACACACACAGTCTGAAATGCACATGCTGAACACACAGAACGAGCACATCCACAAACGAGCTCAAACACAGACAGGGCAAACACACTGACAGGCACAGCTACACAATACACACCCGCAAGGACACAGCCATAAGTCACCCTGGGCGTGACAGGAGCCCAGTGTGCTGTGCTTCTCCCTGCCTTTCTTCTTTGGGGGCGGGGGCTCCCATTTGGATATCAGTTACAGTAGTCAAATGCGGCACATATAAAGCACACAAAGGCCTAAGCAAAATGTAAACCTGCAGTACGCTATTGGCTGTGTGTTAAACAAGGTACACAAAAAAATCTTCTAAAGATGTGCTACAGGCATCACGTCACCCATATTCACGCATCCAGTATTTGGTATAAATACTGAAAAATAAGGGTATATTAAGAGCCGTCCAGTGCTCACCTGCTTTAAGTATTTTAAAATCTTACCATCGGTGGTCAACATATCCCATGACTGTAAATAATAGTACTCAAATTGTCAAAGCCATCTGTTTGCACCAAGCGAGGCATGTTGAACTAGGGGGCAGGAGACCAGGGGGCATTGGTAAAAGGTGTGCTTTAGCACTGTACAACCCCTATTCCAAAAAAGCTGGGACATGGTGTAAAATGTAAATAAAAACAAAATGCAATGATTCACAAACCCTTCTACACATATATTCAAAGGAATACAGCAGAGACAACATATTCAAAGTTGAAACTGATCAGCTGTGTCTTGTAAAAAAAAAAAAAAAATTATTATAAATTTGATGGCTGCAACACATTTAAAAGCTGGGACCTGGGCAGGTTCACCACTCTATTATATCGCCTCTTCTTTTAACAGCACTCAGTAACCATTTAGGAACGGTTGAAGTTTTGAGAGTGGAAAGTTTCTGCCAGTCTAGCTTGATGTGTGTCTTAGGTCTCCACTGTCTTATGTTGCGCTTCATAATACGCCACACAAGAACAGAACAGCTAATATTTCCAAAACAGACCTGAAACATGGACTCGTCAGACCGCAGCACGCTTTTCTACTTCACATCAATTCATCTCAGATTAGCTCGGGCCCAGAAAAGTCATCGGCATTTCCGAACGCTGTTTATGTATGGCTTGCGATTTGCTCTATAAAGTTTTACCTTACATTTAGAGATGTTTACTGACAAAGGTTTCCTGAAGTATTCCTGAGCCCATGTTGTTATATCTTTTATTGTCTGACGTCGGTTTTGAATTCAGTGCCGCTTGAGGGATCAAAGATCATGTGCATTCATGTTGGCTTTCATCCTTGGCCTTTACGCACATGGATGTTACCAGATTCTTTGAATGTTTTGATAATGTTATGAACCATAGATGTTGACAGACCTACATTTCTCAAAATTACACATTGAGGAACGTTATTCTTAAACTGATTGACTATTTAATCATTCAGTTGTGTGCACAGCGGTGAACCTCACCCCATCCTTGCTTTAGAAAGACTGAGCATTTCAAAAATGGCTCTTTTATACCTACTCATGACTATGACCTCTAACCAATTTATCTGTTTACCTGTGAAATGTTTCAGTCAGGTTTTTTTTTTTTTTTTTTTAAGACTTACAATACAGTTGATCAGTTTCGACTTTAAATATGCTGTCTCTGTGCTGTATTCTACTGAACACATGTCGTAAAGGATTTGTAAATCATTGCATTTTGTTTTATTTACATTTTACAAAATGTCCCAACTTTTTTAAGAATAGGGGGTGTAAAGCTAAAACTGGTCCTGATGCTGTCCGTGCTGGTGAGGAACACTCCAATACAACAGTAGCCGCGGCAACAAAACATGAAGCCTGTGGAGACTTGTACAAGTAAAAACACATGAGAGAAGCAGACCATGAAACTTGAAGTGGGGGAAAGGGGGGTGAATTTTAGGAACAGAATTATTGATACCTTTGCCACTTGCAACTTTTTCACTGAGGTTTCATCACCAGGTTTCAATACAAACATCCACCAGACGCTTCGGTGTGAGCGGAATACTCAGCCACTAGCCATTCGATACCGGACCAGTGGCACACAGTCGCCAGGACGACGACCCTGTCGCAGCGCTCCGCATGCCTTGAAGCTCATTTTCCTGCCCGTTTCACATAAAAAAAAAAAAAAAAGCACGTTTCCATCAGAGAGCTAAAGCTCAGTCTGTACCATTTTGTGAAGGTCTAGTAAGTTCATCCATCTTTTCCACCTGCTGTACTAAAAAAAAAAAAAAATCTGGTCAAAGATGCATGTCAAGGCACACGTGTTCATGTTTGCGTGTCTTTGACTGAGACAGAGAAACAGAGGACCGCGGCAGACATGCTCACACGCCTGGACTGGAGCGTGCTTTCCATCCCGGGTCTGCGTACACATATCTGTGCAATTATTCATCATTTCCAGAAAACAGAAAAGGTCAGCGCTTTCTAATTTACTCCCCGCCAAACCTTTTGTTTTGCTACATCAAACGGGTCACGCCGAATGCAAATTACCGCTGCCTCACGGAACAGGTGGAGGTTTTTAAATTGCATTGGCGATATGGGAAAAAAATAATAATAAATACTAAAAAAAAAAATTGAAAAAAACAGAAAGCAATTCATTTGTATTTATATAGTGAGCATCCAGAAGAGGAGGACAAGAGTCTAGACATGCAAAATTATTACTGAATGGGGCCCTCTCTCCTCAGGTCACCTGGCGACAGCTCTTCCCTTCAGCAGGTGGTACAAGTAATGCAGTCATTAAAATTGATGGGTAAAGAGTCAAAGTAGGTTACCGTTCAAAAAAATACGATGAAAAGAACAGCTATTAAACACAGACTTGAAAAGCCATTTCCAATGTCGTCTTCATCCATGGCTACAAACAAGCTCTATTAACTTCACCGTTGTGCCCCCCCCCACCCTTGTGTCAGTACCCTCTAGTGCCTTTAATTTCCCCCCCTTTATACAGCAAAGTCTGGGGTCTCCGTCTTTAAAAATACCCATACAAGACACTGTTCTCCTGCATGGAGAACAGGGCCTCAGCTTCACAGAGCAGTTGTCAGGCAACCGCTGATCAAAAAAAAAAAAATCGCCAAAGTCACCAGAATCAGTGGCTTTCCCCAAAATAAAGAAAATTTCATTAATAAAAAAATAAATTAAATGACTACATGATAAAAGATTATATAGCTGCACCCCCCCCATAAAACTATGTAGCCTGATCAAAGAGGTCTGAACCTTTGTAGCCAACGCACAAATTCTCAGCTAAGGTTCATCAACATGCTTAAGATCGCGTCATGAGCCAAAACACAAAGGATACGGTGCACTGGCGTTAGCGTTAACCCAGGACAGCTGATGGAAATCGTGTCACCGCAGGGCTTTTTGGGGAAATCTGGGAATTTCTGGGAAATCTTCACCACAAGTTCGCACATCACACACAAGCGGCGTCAGGGGATTTGACACACCAAAAAGCTGCACCAAACCGCCGACAATGATATCAGGACACATTTCTGAAGGATTCAAAATCAGACTTTAAGACAAGGTAATCCTGGAGTTCAACCAGTTCACCCTCCCCAACCGAAACAGACTCATCACACCAGAGCAAATAAATGGATGTGAGAGACCTTCTCCCCCCTGAGCTCATACTGCACTAACGACGCTGGAGGGGTTTATTACCCACAGGTGAAAGGGCGCTATGGCAATGAGAAAGGAAAAATAAATAAAAGTTCACAAACAGCAAAGAGGTAATGAGCATTCCTGTACTGTAACACATAACCAAATTCAATACTGCCAGGTCTGAGCAAACTGGGTGAAGATGACGCATTCTAAACAAGGGAGGAGGTGTGATTGGATCACCTCTGCTCCATGTCATCTGTGTTCACAGTGCAATTCATTTAGGAAGGACCACAATGGGCTGCAGTGACTTATGACCAGTGTCTGACACTTTAGGAAAGTGGGTGTGGTCAGGGCGTTAAATTCATAAGCATATTGATGGGGAGAGGTTTATGGAGTCATATGTTTCTCTGGCAACTCTTTGCACTCCATCCAAGTGAAACTAAGCTTTGTAATGTTTCCAAATGGATCCAGGGTCATCTGTGGAGTGAACACCAAAGATAACAAGGTCTGAAGCAACTCGAAAGTCAGGCGCAGATGAAGGCTCACCCCCTGGAAGGCGGATGTTTGCCCAGGAGGTCCGACGTGGAGGAAGCTGTTGGTGAGTGTTTCTAATTAGAGCGTTTACCGCTTTGATTTACAGCTTAATTGCAGCCTGATGCTCTGCAGTCTCTTGCTCTTGTTCTCTGGACTGACAAAAGAGTGGAAAGAGACCACCCAGACCCAAAAGGCTGCGGTACATAACAGAGCAGCCCAGGCCCTGGGAGGCAGACCGGGCTCAGCCGTCTGAGTCAGGGCTGAGCCACACTGCGGAGCGACACGCAGACTCCTCGCTCCCATGCCCCGAGCGGGGTCCAGGGGACGACGAGCAGGCGGGGCAGCAGGTAAAGAGCTGGGGCAGCTTCAGCACTGCCGCTCAATGATTCACAGTCACCGAAGCACAACCGTAACTCTGCGTCACTATACGAAGACGCACAAATCCGCAGGCAGAACTCACCCGAAGCCATCAAAGCGTGGCTGCCGACTAAGCTCTCTGGAGGCCACGCCCACACCTCAGTCATGAACGTTGCTCAGCGCACGGCAGTCACGTGCGCGCATGTCAACGTGCGTTTGTATGCGAGTGACAGTTACTGCCAAATCATACCAGAGGCAGGCAGCAAACTGAGCCCCCACACAGGTGCTCTTCAGGTACAAAGGCTCCTTGCTTCTCCAGTTGCATTTCCCTGGGGGATGGGGAAGGGGGATGGGGAAAGAG
>JABJVR010001434.1:0-19171 GCA_025773905.1 Chitala chitala
TGTCCCCTGCCCTGCGCCCTATGTGCCCTGGGATGGGCTCCAGGCTTCCCCGTGACCCTCACCAGGAATAAGCGGTTGAGATAATGGATGGATGGATGGATAATAATAATAACAAACAACACGTCATCTTCAGAATCACAAGTAACTACATACCATATGGTAATAAAAAGAGAGAATCTGTGTCTGTGTGTATATGTGTGTAGGTATACAGTTCTTTAAAAATAAAAAAAATAAAAACATTAAAGAAACAGGTCTTGACAGTTAAGAAAAAAAACATCACTTGTCTCAAGTGAAGAAGTTCCAGGGATATGAAGGAATTTTTTATATTTTAAAAATCTGATGGATCTCTGACTGCCACGAGGTCCCTTGCTGACATGCTGACATGAGGTCCGACACACGCCACTGCTTCCCCAGCAACACAACTTCCCCAATGCTTTGTGCTGCAGGACCGTGTCTTGGCAGTCTGATGAACCAGTCTGGTTGTAGGGTTCAGTAGGGTGTTGCCTCAAGATGTCTCAGCACATAAGGACTCCACCAGGTACAGTCTGAACGAACATCCTGTACACTGCAGGCTGAGCGTGCTGTAACATGAAAATATATATTTTATATGCCTCTTTAATGCTGTAAGTGTGCTTTGCATATGCACACACATTCTGGTCATGATGGCCACTTCCAGTTGTCAGTCTGAGCCAGGTAACAATTCATAGCCTCACAGGACTCAAACTAAAAGACCAGTTAAAACTAAAAAGATTTTATGCCTGTGGTTGCATATAAAGACTTAATTGTCTGTATTCTCCTACTGACACTTTCCTGGATGTTCTTTAGTGGAACATTTTTCTCAAGTTGCCAGCTCAACCTGTACACACGTGTACACACACACACACACACACACATTAGGAGTCAAACAGGTGAAACAAGTTTGACCGTTTCTGTCTGTCAGAGAGGCACACGCACAGACTGGTCTGCAATGTTTCAACCACAGTAACTCCAACAACAAGAAGACTGCTTGCTAATTCATGTGGTGAGCACAGGTGCTAAAACACGAGGATGAGCAGTTGTAACAGCAGAAGGTTTAAATCCCAAAAAGTGAGCCTCTTTAATCTTTCAAAATGTATTTATCCTGATATGCTTAACACATTTATCCTCATATATTAAAGCATTTTGAGATTTTAAAATTATTTCTACAGGTTTGTAAGGCAACTACATAATCTAATTATTTTTAACATTAGTTGCTGTTTATCAAATCCAAACAAAATACAGATTACTAATTTCTTGAAATGTGAAAGCATTGAGATGTGACTAACAAAAGGTTTCTAAACTGAACCATAATAATGGAACTGTGCTTTCTGATTTCCTCAGGACAGACAGACGTGTTCGGCCTGCTGGGCCACGGATCTGTCTCCACCTCATAGAAACCCCCCCCCCCAGCCCTATGACTGTCACTCATGTCACATCTGGTTGAGAGGGCAAGTTCTGTGCATGTGTGTGGCCAACCACTCTGAACAGCTCCTGTGTGTGTGTGTGTGTGTGTGTGTGTGTGTGTGTGAGACAGTGGCCTTTGAAAGCTGCCTGGAAACTCGTTGTAGAATTGCTCCCTTGTCAACACGTCCTCACACACCCTGTCTGGCAGCATGGGACATGCCAATGTCAGGTAACTGAATAAACTCTGAAGTCAATCAGCCCTGAAGACCTAAATCCTCCCAACCTTTCAGCAATACCTCAGAAGCATCAAACCAGCGTGTCTTGACATTCGGCACACTTGACAAGTTAAGTAAAGGAAAAATTCCATGTAAATCTTCCCCTTCCCCAATCCTAAATTTTCATTCTGTGACAGGAAATTTACCTTAAAATAACAAAGATATTTCTTTACCCAAACTAAGCATGTTCTAAAATGCAGGGGTTTTCCCGGTTTTCCCCTGATGTAGTACAATTTAAAATGTATTTTAATCCTAATTACACCAATACAATACAACGTATAATTAGTCTATTACACAAACACTTTTTAAGCCAATTGTTCTTCTCACTCCTTGTCCAATTGGAAAAAAAAGAAAGCTCAAGTGTAACTTATTCAACCAAGTTGTCAGTCAACAACATATATTTTTTATTTACATGCTTAACATGGGTAATCTTAGGTTCTTAGCACAAGTAAAACAATCAATTGTGAACAGAGAGTCTTTTAGACAATATATGGATCCTTCTACATAAGTGAGCAAATAGGTGATTGAACATGAATTTTTAAAAGCAATTAAACCAGTCTTGACCAGTCAAAGATGAGTTGGCACCCTGTCTAGGATATACCCTAGGCTGTCTGGAATAGGTTTTAGGCTACCCATAATACTACAACAGACAAATGGTTGGATATTGGATGGACGGATTGATGGATGCTTGACCAGTCAGCTAATTATTATCATCATCATCACCTAGAGCTCCATTAACACCAATCAGTCAGATTTTTGTGTCATAGTAACTGTTCACAGCTCTGACAGTTACTATGACTGAAGTTGCTCAGCTGGGAAATTATTACTATGAGAAAACAACAGATTTAAGTCAGGCTCTCTATTCCACTGTACCATCTCATTTATTAAATCCATAAGTGAAAGATCGAGTACAAATATTGTTGGCATGTAGCACAGGTTCTTTAATCTAAGATCATAGAATAAAAATAAGGCTGCATATAAACAGTTTTTTTAACCTGCACCTGAACTATCACATCGTATTGTGTGAGAGTATGGGTAAATGTTTCCTGAGAGAGTAGCCAGTCATAATGGAGGTGAACCTGAAATCAGTGTGATACTTTTCAGACTGTTCATTATAACTGTTTTTTACATTGTGATTTAACAGAAGTCATCCAGGTAGCAAGAAAGCTGGAACCATGAAAATAAATGTGACCAAACAGGTCCACACTCATCCTAAAAATAAACGTAACTGCCTAAACAAAACCCTCAGAGTGATGGTCTCCACTCCTGACACAGCGGTCATGAATGAGCTCAGTGTGGCTCTTTTAGAGTGACCTGACTGGTATTGTGTGTGTGTGTGTGTGTGTGTGTCCTGAGAGGAGATCAGTCAGTCAGCCTTGACAAAATGTATGTCATGAGCTGTGGTGCTTGCCCATTCAAACTGAAGGACCTGTTTAAACAGCTTCATGAGTCTTATAGCTTTCAAGCTGTAAACCAGGTTTGAAGGGCCTGTCTAAAAAGCCTAATTTTCAAGGGTCTCTTGAAACCGTTTCATTTTTAAAGCATAAAAAACCACTCTGTCACATGTGGTTTTACATCACTAAACACAGATCTGGCTTAAAGCCCTTTTCTTCTATGCATGAAAATCACAAGAAAATCAAAAGGCCTTTACACACCTGAGACAAACACACATCAACTGCTTCTCTTATGTTCTGTGATTAAAAAAAAAATTATATAACTGCTCAATCAATGCTTGTGCATTTACAGGATTTTTATGGATGATCAGACCAGATGGATACAACTTATCATACAGCATCACATCTGTCCATGACCATTGCCATCTTGGTCTTCTTCTCTCTATTGTGTAGCTTTGGTCATTTTAATGCTTCCATAATTTCCCCCCAGCCAGTTTCAAAACAAGAGTAGAAGTCAGCTCTGCAGTGCCACCTCATGAAACTTAAATGGAAGAAATAATGAGCTAGCCATTTCCTCAGACAACTCAGGCCTCAATATTGGCTTTCTAAACAAACCCCCACCCCACTACCTCCAAGTGATGTATGTTTGGGGGGGGGAGGGGGCGGTTTGAGGGAAAATTCCAGAGTGGGAGACAAGGCTACACAACCACAATTCCAGAGTGCTGGAGGGGCTGTTCAGAAAAAAACAAAGGGGGTAGCTTTTAAGTCCCTTTTATTAAATTAAAAAAAGAATAAGTCTATTCAGAGAAATCCACAAAGAGACTGCTGACAATAACTTATTAAACATGCTCCTCTGTTTGTAGAGAGCACATTGCATTCTAAGGCAAACACACAAATCATAGAGACGGGCTCACCAACCTCAGCCTGCTTTCAACATGGGATCTGATGAAACAGCTGAGTCAGAATTTCAGACTGCCCAGAAATCCTGACAAAGGGACAGCTGAGGCCAAAACTCACTTCCAGTTTCAATAAGACACCTGTGGTACCTGAACCAAAAGAATACACCGATGTTAGGGTAAAGAAATTACAATATGGCCAAAAGGAAGTTGTAAATCTAACCTCTGATTGGTCCACAGAGCACATTATGGAAACTTGTTCCATTTCTGCTGTGAATTCAATATTTAATAAGGTAAAGTAGCAGTACTACCAGTGTAGCTTCAGTGTAATCCACAACCAATCCACCAGTGGGCAGCTGTCAATGCCTCACTAAAAAGACGTACAGAGACATCAGTAGACAAGCTATGAGAACCAAATCATCTGCAGGCGTTTCTCCATCGCTACAATTACGCAGTTGACTGACCTACAAGGAGGATTTGTGTAATCATTCAGAACCTGTCCATCTGTTGGTAGTTTTGTGCAATCATTTGTAACAAGTGATTTTTCTGTTTGCTTGTTTGTTCTCAAATAAGCTATCGGTCTGTGGTTTACGCGAGCACAGTTACTGTGTTGCGTACAGAAAAGAAATGCTCTTACTAGTTCATATCGCAATATAGGGAAGTCACTGAGGAATGAGATATGCTTTCACTAACTTAGAAAGAAAGAAAGTACTATGGAGACAAGTCAGAGTTTAAGAGAACGTCTGGAACTAGAGGTACCTTGATCACCAGAGGTCCAGGGGAGCCAACACCCACCTCAGCAACAAACAAAACTGAAGCAAAAATGGAATTACATATGTTTACATGTTCTTACACAAGCGCTTTTCTTCATGGTCATGTTCACGTGCAGCATACATTGCTATTTATGTTACACCTTTCAAAATAGGAGCGAGTACCGTGATATGTGGTGGTTTATATTTAAAATGTCCATCTGGTGTTACTCTGTGTTGCGTTTGTCATGTGTCTTTTTATGATGTGTCGTTAAGCATACGTCTTCCCTTATTAAGAATGTAAGAGAAAATAGCTGTGTAGATAAAAGATGATCTGAAGCTGTTAATTTCATTATTTGGGAAGAGATGATGAAAACTGTTCTCTTTCAATACTTCATAAAAGGCTTGCTTTGGGGGAAAAGCAGTAACAGACAATTCCTTTCTCCTCACACAACTGAACTTAAAACTGAACAGGATAACTTAAAATGCTGGCCTTGAAAAACTCATCATACAATGCTTATAACAACAGCACACATCATAAACACATACACAAGTTTAGCCTTAATGGAGACACCACACAGGTTCCAACACAAAACATACAATAAGAAACATGCAAAAGGTACCATGTGTAGGGCTTTATAACACACTGTGACCTCCAGCAGAGCTTTCCATGGAACTCAGGCTGAGATCAACATTACAGCACATCTCAAAGAGCTTTAACTGCCAGATATCAAACAAGAGATACAACATTCCATGTGTTTGTTTTCTTTTACCCTAAATGGTGTCACTTCTAGCATGCAGTGATTTAATTGGGTGACTTGTGCAAAGCATACAGACATCATACACAAGATGCACAGGTTGTTTACAGGCTGGGTTTCAATCCTGTGACAAGACTGACCCCAGTCTGGTAAGCTACAAGACCTTGTAACATGAGGATTTTGGATAACTGTACACAAAGGGACACTGCTTTCATTTAACGTTTTTTGTAAAGAAATATACATTTAGTCACCCTGAATAATAATAATATTAATAATTATTATAATAATAACTGAAGGTATGGAAAATGGAAGAATCAAGCAGAGACTCTGAGACAGGAAGCCACAGACTTGGTCTCAGGGGTCTGTCTGGATGGATTCAAAGAGCAGAGTAATTTTGGTTCTCATCTCAAGCTGTGAACTTTCATGCTGTTTCATGTGTGTTTATTTGTTCATAGTTTTGAAGCAACGTTTCTGAACGGCTGTCTTGGCTGCGACTGCCCATTCTGCATCTGGCCTTGTTGTGAGAGCACAGAGTTTACTTCAGAAATCCTTCAGTGTCATTTATGGGGCCTCTCTAGAAACATGGACGTTTATTTTTGCAGAGGCTCAAAGGTGTGCTTCTAGAGCTGGCCTGATTGCACAGGGATGTGGAGGATTTAGAAGATTAAGGCCAGTTGTGAAGCCCTGGGCATGTCTACACACACGTGTAGACACACACGCAAAACACACGCAAAACACACACACACACACACACACACACACACACACACACACACACACACACTACTTCTTTCTTTCCTGTGAAATTTAATCCTTTAACAATCTTAAAATAAAACCACACCACTTCACATCTCCTGCACAAAATCCTTCTCCCCCCCATGTCTGACCATCAACTACATAATCCTCTAAAACATCAAGATCCATGGAAACAGGCTGTCCAAATATGTGTAAAACAGGGTTGAGGATTTGGATTTATGGACTCCATTAAAATCAGTGAGGTGATAAAGAGGCAGTAATGCATTTGTAGTAAAATTAAGTCAAAACTCTCTACATAGTATTTTTTTCTTTGTTGCTCTTTATTCTACACCTGTATTTTCTACTGAACCAACTCAGATTATGTTCCTTGTGCAAGTTCACAGCAGCCAATAATGAAACTAGCAACCTTAAGGTTACAGGTTTGGTCCTTTAATCGCTATATGCTATGAGCTCAAAACATAATCCTGAAACAATCTTTCCACTGTAGCGTTGATTATTGACATACGTTTTAAAATGCACTGTTGTGTGCAAAACACAGCGTGTCTGACACACACTTTACCTGCAGCAGGTAAGCACAGAGGTGTGGAGCACAGGAAGGTTAAACAAGTGCCCTGTCACTGCAGGCCCTGGGTTCTTTTAAAACTCAGCACGTGCATCACTGGGTTATAAAGGGCTCAGTAGTGGAGGAGATACGCCATTAGTCAACATCAGCAGGAAAGTTGGACATAAAAACACGTGTCCATGTAAGCATACATACATGCGAGTCCATGTCCATGCATGCACAGTTACATGCCCAGGTGTCAGATAACTGCTCACAGGCATTCCCTGCTGCTGTTTGTGGAGCCCAAGTCAGCATGTTCAAGTGTCAGTGGAAACAGGCACATGCACAGAGTCTACCCATAGGACCCTGTTTTCCCTGAAGGCTGAAAGTGCAGAAGTAACAGCAGAACACAAGGTCACTGCAATTCACACTGCAACAAGCACTGCAATTCTAGCAGATGCAGCAGTATTACATTTATTTGCCCACTGTCAATCTTGGTCATTGTTGCAAGGAGCCTGGAGCCTTCCCCAAGCAACTGGCAAAAAGACGCGCTACCAGCTCATCGCAGTTATAATCACACCGCATTGCTAAATATACACTATATGAGTAACAATATTGCACTAGCTAACATTTCACTATTGTAATTAGACGTTTACTTCATTCGTTTATATCCAGTATTCATTCATGCTTTCATTCATTCATTCAGACTACCCCAGCAATATAGAATACACTGCAAGTTGAAATTTAATCTCTGGCATGTTAATGGAAAGATGGACAGATTTCTTCTTCTATTAAAATATAAGAAACATCACAGAACACAGCCACACTTGAAACAGCATTCTTCTGTTCTAAATTATACTATTAAAATGTGCACATTTTCTATTACAATGTGCTCACAAAACATGCAGACAGAAATGAGACAGCAACAGTTATGACTTATTCTCTGACAGTCTAAGACAAGAACAGATGTTTAATGTGAAGATGAAAACATCATTACGCCAGTTTAAGCAGGCATAGGGCAGTAACTCAGACAAACTTTGGGCTCAACAGCCATTGTGTCAAGCTTGCTCTTTGAAAAACTGACCTCTCAGAACACAAGAATCACAGGTATTAGACACAAACATGCATGCATGCACACACACGTCTCTCTTTCACACCCATGTATGCAAGGCCATCCCACTGACACATTTATATATAATTAATGATGCCTAATCACCACCACCCCACAAACATTTTAAAGAAATTAAATGTAACAAAACGTATTTTCTTAAAAAAAAAAAAAAAACAAAAATGATTTGGTTAAGTGAGATTTGCTGTGGTCTAAAACAGGTTTTTCCAATAAGGATGTCTATAAAGGACTGTTTTTGTTTTTTTTTTTCTGTCATGTATATGAAAACATTTACATATTTTTTTTTCAATAGGACAGCTAAACCTACACATACAAACACATATTTACATAAAAGACATGTCCCCACTCTGAGCCCACAGGCACTAACATGCACAGAACACACAACTGCATTCACACTTATACTTTCATTTAACAACACGCAATGAATTTCTATGGAAAACTAGGTTTTCACAGAGCTCGGCAAACACAAGAAAAAAAATCCTAATTGTTTTGTTGTTCACCTTTGCTATGTCAAAAGGATGATTTCCAGACACGTGGGGAGAGGGAAAGGCCTTAGAGACAAGGTGGGCAATACTGGGGGGATGTTTACAAGTGAACCCATAGGAGCCCCCAGGTAATGCCTGTTCATAAATTTTTGATAGGGCCTAAACAGATTATCACACCTGTTTCTGAAAGTCACACATGATGCACTGGAGCGCAGTGTCAACCAAATCACGCCGAAGGAGGGCCGCAGCATTTCAACTTCTTACATGTATACACCTGCCTCTATGCGCACTCCTCTAGCTGCACTCACACATTCCCCACTGCCTCTCCAGCAGTGCAGCTGGCCAGTCTTACACAAAATCCTCTCATCAGCACCTTATTACTTCTGCTTTTTTGGCACGTCTCCAACTGTTCACTGCCATGGCAAATTCACCTGGAGTGACAGTCATTACCTTACAGAGGCAGGCTGTGACTGTGTTCAGCGAACAGCAGAACACACTGCTTGAACAATACCTTACATTATCAAGTCTGATGTGAAGGCTTATCCAAAGAAGGATGGTTTATCCAAAGTTAATTAAAATCGCACCCCTCCCCCAACCCAGGTAACAGTGCTCCTTCAAGCTATCAGAACCTGCAACCTTTGAACAGAACTCCAGTTCCTTAAACCACTACACAACTTACAATATCTGCACTTCAGATATCGTGGTTAGAAAGTACAGCTACCACTTTGTGTTACGTACACGCTGTTATGTAAGTGGCTGGCGGAGCGGCTTAGAACTGCCCTTTACAGAGCTCCGATACACGAAAGCGTTTGCACGTGTGTTTACACACACACGTCTATTTTAAATCATAATCAAGCGCGCAACATGACGCATTCAAATTATGTCCGCTTTACACAAGTCTTCAAGTACATACTGTTTATAGCACTATCAACAGAATCGTTGGTGTCTTCACACAAATGATCAGTGTCGCTGGTTATTCAGCGCTTGAACTGGCTTTGTTCGAATACTTCCAGTTTTTTCTTCGAGTATGAGAATATAAATTCTTAATGTTTTCATACTATCTATACAACAGATTACAACTTTCAACACGTATACTTGAGTTGTACATATGCAAGTACCAATGCAATGACAATTTTTTTTCTCCCATACTGTACAGCTGTAATAGAAAGAATTCTTCACTGAAAATATTTTTTTAACTGTGCACTGACAAAACAGTGTTTTAAAGATATTTAATAAAAGCTACAAATGCTAGTAAACTTTTAAACGTTAAACTGCTTGCTCGAAAGCTGACCGCGAGCTGCTCCTTCTAAATGCTGCTCTTCACACACTGATGTGCAGATCGTTTATTTAAGAAGCTAAGAACCATGAGTTCTGGGCTCTGCTCTGCCCCCGGGGTGAACGTCAATTTGCATTAAACACGGTTCGTGGTCGATCCGTTTTAATTTATATTCGAAAGGTAATGTATTAACACTCCATGCAGGCAGAAATGCTGAATGTGTGTGGATTGTCGCGGCAAAATGGTAAATCTGCGACATACATTCAAACAGTTTGATTTTACTTTCCTTCGTCCAATTTAACAGCAATAAAAAAGCTGTAGTGATACGTAGACTATACCGTATATTTTGCATTTTTGCGCCTTACGAAGCGTTTTTGCAAGGTACATTAAAACAATAATCAATATCAGATATATAAAAAACCTAGAAAATGGACATAAAATTGTTGATGAATAAAATCATTTGAGCTACGTAAACGTTAAACTTTCTTTACGTCCACTTAAGAACTCGCACGTCTTCAGACTGCGGGACTGTGATGTTAACAAATACAGCAGGACTGAAGGACGCGCGTGAAACAATAAATAAATAAACAAACCACTTATTCGTCAACCTGTCACATCCCTGTCCGTCGTAGTGACATGGTGTTAAGAACTAAACGCCTGCTACTTAACGTCGGTTCCGGGAGAAACTGTGCGGTGTTCAACTGCAGGACACCTTGGGCATGTCACACCGGTGGGTTTACGCCCGGCACACTGCCAAGCTAACTTTTAAGTAAGCACCTGACGCCAACGCAAACAATGATCTGGAAATATGTGTGCAGCAAAGGAACGCACTAAAACCCGTTCCTCCATGCCTGACATCAGCTTTCATGCATTATTGTAATATAGTGTTCCGACCGCCCAACATTTGACAATGTTGTGTTTTAAATCAAATTCTTTAAATCTAAATGAAAACTCAAAAATATCGTCCTCATGGATAGGTCATCCCAGTACTTGGCTCCATCATTCCTCCAGTCACGACCTACAAAGTATTTACGCCAACTTTCATGCTGATATATTTCTCGGTACACATAAAACATCTAATTACAAGCCAAAACATTGCATCTGATTTTCAGAGCAACATTATATGACTTAATTTTGCATTTGGCGGCATCGTTAAAGCTTACCTGTTCGAGTGGTGACAACTGGCCGGCGGTGCAATGTCTTAAGATTTTTCACTTTATTGCTTGTTAGCAAATCGACAAAGTGAAATTAAACGAAGTAAAACTCTTCTGCGATCATATCCAAATTCTCACACCACGTAATGTCCTGCGCTGTTGCTCACTTCGCACATCAACCTCTGTCTCTCTCGAGAGAGGTTACAAGCTTCCACGTAGGGTTATGACCGCCGCCAAACCAGCAACTCCCAGCGCAGACAATAAGTCTTTACTAAAGAGCGAAAACGGAGCGCTTTAAGTCAAAAATGGGAGGAGCGAGTCTAGCCTGGGAGGAAACGAAGGCGCGTGTTGACCCTGCGCCCAGTCAAACAACTGGAGCGATTTTTCGATCTTGGGATGAAAATTGGAAACTTTTTCAATATTAATTTATGCTCCTCTAATAAACCACAGAGTCCTCTCTAACACAACGCGAGGAATTCTTTTGAGATCAGATTAGTATACACAATTTTTAAAAAGATAACTGTTTAGGCAAAACTGAATCCCAAACTTTAACGGAACAGGGTAAAAGTTTAAGATTTCAATTTTCTAAATAAACAGCATTGCTATCAGAAATTATTTAATAACCCATATTTTCAATTAAACTTTACTGTTATATTTGAACGCATTATTTGGCAGAGCACAGGTAAAATGCATTGAAAGCGGTTTTGTACTGCGCCAAGTAGTGAACATCTGGTTCTTCAGTGGTTCTTCAGAGCAGTAGTAAAGTTAAAACTAAACTAAAGTTACAGTACGTTTTGTGCTCATTTTCTACTGACGTTAACTTGTATGGTCAGTGACCGGCACTACATCGAAACAATATAGGATATATGCATATTAATAAAAACACAATAATCCAAATAACAACAACAACAATAATAATACTAATAATTTGTATTATTATTATTATTTATTTTCCGCTCTCGTTTTTGTCGCAAAGGGCGCCACCAAGGGGTGCAAGCGGTGGACACGGCCAATGTTGGAAAACCTCAGGCCATCCGAATTTTTTTTTTTTTTTTTTTTTTTTGTGGCAAGATGTTACTTTGCAGCGTGTCCCGGAACAAATCTTTGAAATGCGGCACTGTCACATCACGTTCATTGTCGCATGGGGTTACATCAACCCTAACGACAATCAATCAAATTCCCTCCGCCACCCCCAAAAATTCCTGCTGGCCGCCCCCGATTTTCACAAATACTTGATTTTTAAAAATTCCATCAGCATCTCGCGGAATCTTCTGACCAGATAGCGATTGAAGCCCGAGCCTCTTCATTACAAGGATAGACAGAATAAAAATAATACGAAAAAAAGATTTTTAAAAAATGATGGATGTCTTGCCACATAGCTATTGTTTAAAAATTTCGTTTATCGTTGTACTCTGAGTTTGTAACTACGCTTTTTCAAAATAGCGGTTTTATTTAGTGTTTGCAAGGCAGGTTATTTACATAGCAAAATCAGCAATAAATACGTTTGCAAGTGCAATTCAAAGTACCAAACAAGTATTACATCTGGTTTGGATAACATTGCAGTGATGGTATACTTCCTTGTTGTTTTATTTATTTATTTTTTGCTTTGATGTTTGAGTGCTGGCCATTCCTTATTTTAGTTATTTTGATCATTTATTTATTTTAGTTTTTTTTTTGTATTATTGTACTTCTACTTTATTTTTCTTGTGATGTCTTGTTTTGCTTACACATTATACAGCACTTTGGTCAACAGCGTTGTGTTTAAATATGCTATACAAATAAAACTGACATTGACATTGGTACTTCTGTACTGGTACTAGTAGTGGCATGGCACCGGAAAACAATGGAGAAAGTACCAGCTTTGTAGTATCAAAAGTATAGTATATGGTGCAGCGGAAAGCACCGTAAACATGATTGATTCTTGTACAATTAAATATAGTGGAGTAAGATGTACAGCTACAGTACAACTCCTTGATCGTCAGGACAATAGTGTCATTAATAGGGGTTTGGTGTCAGGGCTGTAGCTCAGCAGGCTAGCTCTTCTGTTTGGTATCGGTGAGTGGTCTGTAGCTCAGCAGGCTAGCTCTTCTGTTTGGTATTGGTGAGTGGTCTGTAGCTGCTAAGGTTTGAACCTCAGTAGTGTCACCCTCATTACACTTGCATAAACTGACAGGTGATAAGTTTGGTTGACATTTACAGTTATCATACCTTGAATGCAATACAAAGCACACTCAGTGACAGAAGACACTGGCAGCTCCTGCATCTTTCCTCATTTCAAATTAGAAAAGAACCTGTGAAAGGAAAGGTACAGCAACCCTCTCATCTTAAATGATATACTTTTAAAGTAGAATTAACTGAACATCACACCACCTTAAGGATATGCACATGGCCTGACATTTAACATTTAGTCCTCTAATCAGTCCGTTAACCACTGCATTTAAAGACATTTGCCTACAAACTTTAGACAGCCAAACAAATGCTATAATGCTCTGTGGAATGCAACTGAACTGAAAAGGTTATGAATGCTGAAGAAGCAATCACAGCTACAGTGTTCGGCGTAGGCTGCTGATGCTGTGATCCAGCTGCATGTACATAAATTATAGTAATTATGAGAAGTCAGTAGCTCATGCTTTTAATTAAATTGTTTCAAGATAGAATATAGGGTTTCTATATTTATATTCCTTTTGTTCAAGCACATACATCAATAACATATGTGTAGCCATCTATTTAACTATTTGTTTGCTGCTTAGTGTCCCTAGATATGCAAACACACACACACACACACACACACACACACACACACACATACACACAAACACACATATAAATGTGCTTGCACTGATATGCATTACCTGACACATGCAGACACACACAGCCTTGACAATATCTGTGGGAAAGTATAGATGGTGCTGGGTGACAGACCAGTCATTACATGGCTAATCTATGGAGTCCTCATTTGCCACAGCGGTTGAAATTGGCTACTTAGATTTTTAGTCACAGGTTAGGACAACAGGACAAGCATGAACCTGCATGACAGTTTTCTGTCTGACCCCACCCCCATCCAGCCACATTTACATTGCAATAATCCAAGCATATATTTGCTTATGTAAAACTGAAATGCAATAGCATAAAAATTTGAAGTTAAAGAAAAAGACTTCTTTCATTAAACCTGTCTCCCCCTTTCATTTTCGTTCTATTATAGTTATCTAAATCAAGTTACTTTTTTCCTTTTGCTATCTTTCTCATTGTGAGTCACAAAAACATATAACTTTCATCATCAATCTTTTCACATTTGTTAGTCCCATTTTTCCAAGGAAATCTGTTTTCTAATCTGTGAAAGCATGTTTGGTATTATAATGCATGGATGGTGATTTCTTAATAATCAGTTTTTCCTTTTTAGTAATGAGTTTTGGGTGTCCTTCCAGTTTAGCTGTGGCTGGTGGCAAAATATGAGTTTAATGAAGTACATATCAGCTCATTCCACATAAATCACAGTGAATGAGGTAAAGCTATGAAGCAACAGCTCTGTTCACACCCACCACTGCTTCCTATTAGAGACCGTGAACTTTTCAACTTGTGTCTTCAAATGGAAGCAGCACTGTCCAAACCCAGCCCTCCCCGTCTTATACACACACACACACACACACACACACACACACACACACACACTCACACACCCTCCTCATTCTGTATCTACACCACATACGTAATACAGTATGAAAGGTCAGCAGCCTTTCGCACTATAGAGTCTTCTGGTGCGTTCTCATTGGTCTTTAACCATACTGTACCAAGCTGTTCCGTGCTGTGCTTGGGTGCTTTTTCATTACACTTTTACATAACCCATACATACCATACTGTGTTATATAGGACATGTTGAGGAGCCTGACCAACATATGCTGTACTCCTCTGTCAAGTGAGCGTAACTATATCACAGCAAAATGTTTAGCTGGGGCGAATCTTCTCTGAATTGGAGGTTCTGTTTTTCATTTTCAAGTGAAATCAATGTAATTTCTGGTTTTTTAATGAATGAAGCAATGAAGCAGTGTAAACACTTCGCTCTTTGGTTGGAGAAGGAAATACAACACAACTTGGAAGGGTCAGTCAGAAACAAAAAGGTGTTTCAGGATATGTCTGCTAAATTAAATGCTGCTGATATATACGTCATTATATAAATAATTCGCAGAAATTAAAATAACACTGCAATTCTAAAAAGATACTGTAGCAGTCCTACCACTGTGTTATTGTGTTTTTACATTGGGCACACATGCACAATGGAAAAGCGACTCCTACCATTCTCAGCTTAACCAAGCTCTGTTTCATGATTAAAGTTTGCCAGTGGAAAAGCACCAACAGTTTTCATAAATTGCTACAGAACCAGAGGTTATCAGAATTGAAACAAAAGTGCCATTAGGTGTCATTTGGTTGAAGGGAAGAAACAGCAGTCAATTTAAAACATACAGGGAGTTCTCAGAACAGAATTTATGTAAAATCTGAGTGTTCTTTGTGATGTACAAATTTTACTTTGTAAATTCATTAATTTACTTTCATAAAGGTTTGTTAAATTGTAGCAGGGGCTTAATCCTAATCTTGGTTGTCACAGGAGATAGCGCAGAGTACAATTTAGGACAGGGCACTCACTCACAGAAACATGCATACACACACACACACACCCAAGGGCAATGTAGATGCTATGATTTGTTTTCTGGCTGTCAATGAGTAGAGATGAAACTGATCAATGACATTATTGACAACATAATGTCAAACAACGAGATGCAGTCCCTTATGGTAAAGTAAGCATAGCTCAAAGACCCTGCTGTGGGAACCCCACTATATGAGCAGCACACGCCACAGGTCCTTCCCACCCTGGTGAAAAAAGCTTCTTCCTTTTCACCCTTTCACTTCTGCTTACAGTTTCATGGAATGTAAATATTGTGTGATGATTTGAGAAGGAAGAAGAGGAGGAGAACATCTTGGGAAACATAGGAGGGGGAAGAACTTGAAGGAGGGATGAAGTGGGTCCTGCTGACTTTGTGGACTGCGGTGGAATTTTGTCCTTGGGTACTAAAAATGAGTGGCATGAGTAACAAAGCACACTCTGGTCTTCACAAGATGCACCATCCTCCTCTCACACTTACCTTCTTTGTTTCACTTTCCTACCTCCTGCTCGCTCTTGTTTTAAAGGCTGTTTGTCTTTTCCTGCCTCTGGTGTTTGTGTTTCTCACCCAAAGCACGGGTAACCTCATTCCATGTCTATCCCAAGACTTGGGGCCCTTGTCCCCCCTAACTTCATCACTTCTGTTCATTAAATATACATGACCGACTGGCCCAACAGGTTGTCTGTTGTCTCCACTGGATGGACTAGTAGCTGCAGCAATTGGTTTAACTAGACCTGCCCAGGGCTTTATTACTGCCCACAGGGGGATAATCTAATTTACTCTGGGGATTGTGTCTGTCTAGAACTGTAAACCTATTGCATTAGCGGGTCCTGTGCTATGTTGCACACAGTAGGATAATCTACAAGGAGATTTCTTTCTAAACACAAGTGTCCATTCCATTTTCATTGTAAGACAACACATGTTTTTAAAGTTCAGTTATTGAATAGTGTTTCCATCATCCCTACATGTACAGGCTTGTGCACAGTCACAGAGCATTTTACTGCATGGAGACAGGGTTGTGAATGCCCAGGCCATGTCATTACGTCTACTGCATGGAGACAGGGTTGTGAATGCCCAGGCCATGTCATTACGTCCAGCTCCCTTCACAGTGCAGAGGGAAGGCTTGTGAAATGTTGCAGAATTGGGGGTTCCCTTCTTCCCGGAAAGTCTCTTCCCGTGTACTGTACAGCGTCAGTCAGGAGTATCTAAGGGGAGGTGACAGGACAGGGGTGAAAGTGAATCCCTTTGGCTTGTGGCTGAGAATTGGGTGAGTGGGTGGGAGAGCTGGGGGTGGTGATATTCGGTGGGAATCTCCCCTCTCATGACCCCTGGGACAGCCTGGGAACAGCACATAAGGATATGTTTCATGGTATTGGGGAGGGGTTAGTAGATCTACACTAGTTTCACAAACTCTCTCATCCTGTCTTCTCCATGGTGTTTCTCCCTCCATTTCTTCTCCTCTCATCGCCCCCCTTTTTTCTCGGTGTTTGTTAGAATCCACATGTCGTGGTTATGTCAGTATAGTAATGTGCAACGTCAGCCTGGGCACTGACTTTTGGTCATTTCTGAAAGAACTTGCCATCTTTTACTCATATCCCAAAACCTCTTGTCTAAAATAACAGGACTTAAAAATGTGTTAGTCTTCCACGTTTAAAGGTAGCACAGTCACACACTGCATTCTTAATTAAAAACCAGTTGTGTATTTCAGTGTTTATCTTCAGCACTTAATCTAAATATAATCCCAGACATTATGACAATTTACTCAAAATCATCATGAACATGCACTGGATAATTAGAAAGGAGTGTCATTCACGAGTTTTAAATCATGGACAATCACTGCTGATTAAACTCTGGAGAAGTACCAAAACTGACATCTCTGGTGAAATAACACAGAGGAAGGCGGATTGAAAAATTAAAGGCTTCAGATACAAAGTTTAATAAAAATGGTGAAAAGCCATTTTTGCCTTTGGCCAAAGCATGTGCAGAGAAATCTTTTTCACTTTTTTATGAATTCTCCTCCTTGAAACCTAGAAGGATATAACTATATCAGTCCCTAAATAACAGAATAAAGGCCTTGCTCATCCACGCCTCTTTTAGAGCAAGGAGTTGTGTGAGCACAAACGGTGTCTGTAATGAGTGAAATGCAGCCGTGAAAAAAAGTTTTGGAAAATAAACTGTTTTCCGTAACACAAGCTATTCTCGTTGGTTTATTGTTATTGCCCCTCTCTCTCCTTATTTATTTATTTTTTTGTGTCACTGATCTGGTGTACAGAGCCAAGGGGATATTTTCACTAATTTGATGAAAGCATTCATTTTCTGTCACTCAGATTCCAATGAACAATAACCAGACAGAGCAGTTAGGTTGACTCTCCTGTATCGTAACACCATCCCAGGTCTTCCTAAGCCATGAATAAAACCACAGATATAAATGGTCAGACGAGCTGAGATTTATTTAAAATAAATTACACATTAACAATAATGGTGTGGAAAAATCAGAGCAAAATTGAAAAAAGATGGCACTTCTATTGTTTGGTACTTACTGTACTTTTTCTTTTCATAATAGCAGTATTCTTTGTTTGTTGTAATTAATTTTAGGCTATTTAAAAAGTTTGGCTTTTTTTCAGTTTAGTGATGCCACTATTCAAAGTAAACAGCTAGGCCAACAAAAACTGCTATTAGAATAATTAGAAGAATCATTACAATAATAAACAGCTGCAGTGGTTCCATAACTACTTACAATGTAAATGATAGTGAAATACAAGCACAACATTTTGACGTCTGCATCAGTAAATGCACTAATATCAAACAGTAGCCTAGTACTGTCTCTCAGGGACAGCTGTGTTTGTGTTCACAGCTGGTGAGTATGTGAGACACTGCCTATGAGCAAGAATGTGTGTGTGTGTGTGTGTGTGTGTGTGAATGGAGGGGACATGCACACCATGAGGTCCCACCAGAGGACCTGAGCCCCCAGTTGGTTCCCACAGTCTGTCTAACCAACACTGCCCATAAGGGTCTGTGAGAAGCTGAGTGGTGGGGGGTTCAGCAGGTAAGGGGGAAAAGTGAGAAAGACACACAAACAGATGGAAAGAGAGAGAGACAGATAGACAGAGAGAGGCAAGCAGAAAGAGAAAGAGTGAGACAGATAGAAAGACAAAGGTAGATAGAGAGAGAGAGACAGACAGAAAGAGCAAGAGAGAGCAATTTCTGCAGACAGGTTGACTTGAATTTACATACAAGGAAATATGAAACTTAAATATGCGTATCCAATGTGAGACTGGTAGACCGTTTTAGAAAAAAATTACAGCACATATTTACAATGCATGATCACATGGAGCTTACTATAGACCCTTCCATTGTTTATATCATTTATATTTTTTACTGTTAAGTGGAATTTCACAACGGCGGCATGGTGGCGTAGTGGTTAGCACCGTTTCCGCGCACCTCCAGGCCTAGGATTCAATTCCCGCCTTGGGTCTCTGTGTGTGTGTGGAGTTTGCATGTTCTCCCTGTGCTTGGTGGGTTTTCTCCAGGTGCTCCAGTTTCCTCCCGCAGTCCAAAGATATGCAGGTTAGGTTGATTGGTGTGTCCAAATTGTCTGTTGCGTATGTGCCCTGTGGTGGGTTGGCGCCCTGCCCTGGGTGTCCCCTGCCCTGCGCCCTATGTGCTCTGGGATGGGCTCCA